>JBBCBC010000028.1:29530089-29724671 GCA_037126765.1 Stenogyne calaminthoides | reverse complement strand
GATGCATTAGGTTTTAAAAAACTGGATTCTAATATCCCCAAAGTAAACCGGCTTTACATTTCAAACTAAATCCGGTTCTCAAATCCTAAATCAAACATACCATCAATTAGGTTATTTATGGACGTTCTGTTGATAGCTTTATATTCAAATTTTATCACTTTTTGTAAAATATTAATATTATAATCATTTCATCTTTTTAATAGAGACATCTAACTTTTCTCTAAACATTTTCCAAGCGAATATTTTTTGTTTCTCCGAAAACTCATTATTATTGAGCTCCATCATGCTTATGTTTTTGAAATCTCATGTAAATTCCTTTTAGCAATATATGACCCTAAAAACCCTCTAACCTTAATTTAATTTTGAGTTTAGATGGTCTGGATACTGGTTTGGCATCAATACAAGAGTCCATGGAGTTTTTTGATAGCTTACGTGGTTACGAGGCTTGTGATGAGACTTAGCAAAACGAATTGATTGGTTTCACGTACGAAGAAATCTTGTAGAGTGGTCGCTTCTTTGTTAAATCACGCTCGTGCTGTAAGATTATGATAGGTACATCCATCTCTCCACTTTTCATTTTAATTATGTTGCACAGTACCCATGTGATGTTGGTTGGGTTTTAGTGACTAAAAATGGTTCTTTGAAATCTAGGGATTTTGGAAATCCTGAAAAAAAAGAAAGTGTGTTTGTAGTGAGCTTTGGGCAGGGTGAGATTTAACAAATCAATGTGTGAGTGAATGATATTAGTGATGAAACCTATACCGAGGATTCTGTTATTATTAAATGACTGCACGAAATTGCGGGAAAGCGACAGTAAATATCTTTGTGTGAATTCTGATTCTAAAAATAATTAACCTGTTTTGCAAAACCCTCACGAAACAATTAAATAGTCTCTACAAATCCTAGCCCAAGCCCAACTAATAAGGAAAATATAATAAAACAAAAGCGTTTTGAAACAGATACAAATCTCCTCACAAATCTGCAAACGACATCAAATCTTTCCACCCAAATCCCTCCTGCTTGGACTGCCTCTCCTCCTTTCTTTATATACACCTTTCCATATCTCTTCATCATACAAACTAGGCAAGTTCTCATCATCCCCCCCTCGAATGGAACCTTGTCCTCAAGGTTAAGGGCAGGGAACCGCATCATAGTTCTTCAACTGCTTCCCCAGTTGCATCCTCAAGGCCCCAATTCGACTCCCAAGAGCCTCACGACATATCCGCCCTCACGCCGTCACCGATACTCGAGGACAGCACATGGTTCAAGCTGGCAGCCCTTCACTGAATAAGGAGGTACAGTGGACGATGTCCCCCATTACCAATTCGGCCTTAGCAAAGATGCATGAAACACGGATGAATCCTCGATTCTGGTGGTAGTTTCAATCCATAAGCAACACTTCCAATCTTCTCCTGAATTTGAAATGGACCATAAAAAGCGACTGAACCTTCTGATTAATACGCTTAAAATTGAACCTTGTGGGTAGGTTTGCAATTTAAAGATAGACCCAATCACCCACACTAAACTCCTCGTGCGTCGTTTAAATCCGCATATTAATTTCATCGATTTTGGGCACTCTCAGGTTGAAACAAAAGCTTTAACAACAAGCGTCGATCAATTGTACATCCACTTCATGAACTGCATTGGAATCGGTTTGGTAAATGGAATTAGGTTAGATGCTTCCTTCCATACACACCCTCGAAGGGGTAACCATGGCAATAAGCGTGTCGTTGTATTATACCAATACTCTGCTGCATAAAATATTTTACTCCTCCTTTTGAAAGCCGATAGAAGAAAAACAAGCGATGCTGCTTCGAGACACCTATTTTACCTCCGTTTGCTTGCATCCGTTTGAGGATGATATTTCACTCATCTTCAATTTAGTGCCCCGCAACCCAATAACTCATGCCAGAAATTACTCACGAACACGATCTCTATCGGACACAAAGTGGTTTAAATTCCATTACAGCTTAACCACATTCGAATGAACAAATCAGCAATATCTCTCCGAAGAATAAGGATGATTCAGTCTTTGATGAAGTGTGCATACTTAGATAGCCGATCTACCACAACCATGATGGTATCCTTACCCTCGACCGTAGCAACCCAGTGATGAAGTCCATCGGTATATCTGCCCTGCGTGGTCGCGGTTGCAATGGTGATGGTAAGCTGGCTGAAGTCCTGCTGTCGCTTTATTTCTTTGGCAAATCCTTCATATCGAACGAACAAAATTTACTTACCTCTTTCTTCAATCTATTACATAGATAATTGTGAAATACATTTAAAGTTCGAAGGTACCTGGTGACTAAACTTTCGTGGGTGAATTAAATTGTAGCAATTTATTAGCCATAAATCTCCCTTTGTTGTTGGACCACACCCCTCTTCACCCGGGCAACCATTTAGGATCTCATATACGGCTGTCCCCTGATTCAACCGCCTCCAGGTTTGTGGCCCCAACTGTTTCCGTCTATCGAGTTGCCTTGCTCGATCTCGTCCCATACCAGATATAAGACTGAGACATGAACAGCCCTCTCCATCCCTCTTAGACACATCCGCTGCCCACATTTCCGTCCCGGACGATACAATTTTCATAATCAAATCCTAACTAACCAAATCAGTTTTTGTTGCTCAGGGGTTGTTATCCGCTGTTCAGAAGGTATCTCTAAGACCATTGATCCGTAATGATTTTTGAATTTCCGCTAACCAAATAAGGTTGTCAAAAGCGGATCGCTTCCAATATTGCCGCGTTTCTCTCTCAAAACTGACCAGGCTCGTTTGGATCATATATTCCCTTACTCATATAAGCAATGGGCGCTTTATCTTGGTGAGGACTGCTCCAATTCCAAAACTCCGAGGCATCCGTCTTCCAATCATAATTCCTCATCAAAATCGTTAGAAGCGAGGGCGGTGTGGAACTCATGACTCTTCAGTGCATTGAAGGCAGCCTCCTGACCAAACAATCTGTCCTTCTTGAATTTGGTTTATGTGCAGTGGCTAGCAATCTCCCGTAGTTAATACATTTGGGGTTCTCTTGCATTCAGCGTCGAAAAAGCGCCGGCGTTCGACCCTCTATCCGATCTCTTCCCCCAATGGCGGTGTTACTGAGTGGTTCTTCATACGTAGATGGGTGGCTGTCCGTGCCACTATCACAATCTAATACCACCACTTCCTTAAAAATCGGCCCAATCGGTTCCTCTTCCCGATGTACCTGCATTCAAAATACACTAGCGCCTCTGTGGTGCCATCCTGACGTCCCTCCTGGAATCCGTTCTCCGACATTCCAGGTTATGTCTTGGATCCATCGCGTGAAACCCCCAAATTTCAACTAATGGAGTTTCGGCTCTTCCCTGCTTATGCGGGCTAACTCTCCCTTTCATTAGTGTCATTGCAGCATGTGTGCAGTCCACCTCCCGATTCACGACCGCCAGATGGTATCGGCTTATTACTTGACCAAGATGATTCTCGACTTCACAATTTTTCTTTTGCATCGTCGAGAATCTAGATGTCATTCTCGCAACGCGTGAAACCTTTCGCATTCTCGCTGATGATCGATGATTCCGTGCCTCGAGTGGTCCCGTAACGCCTCTATCCCCGTCCACCACAGCCGCTCCTCGTTGCGCCGTTAAACGCATCACCGTTGCTGATTGACCATGGAAGTTTTTCGAAGTTTGAACCGTTCCTTGTTAGTCACCATTGCTAGCGGAATAGCGTGTCATTACGGACCGCTCGAGGCAAATTGATGAAACACCATCTTGAGGTTATTCGAATGAGTGCACAAAATTACACAAAACAGCAAATACGAATTCTGATTCTCCAAAAATGAACGTGTTCGCCAAAACCCTCATTAAACAATTAAATAGTCTCAAAATCCTAAGCCCATACCAACTAAATAAGAAAATATAATAAAACAAAGAAAAGTGAAACAGATACTGCAATCTCTCCCAAAATCTGCAAACAAATACTTCAAAATCTCCACCCAAATCCTGCTCTATACTTGACTCTCCTCCTTTCCTTTATATACACCTTTCCATATCTCTCTTCATCATGCAAACTAGGCAAGTTCTCATCATTGTATTATTAATATATTATTGTTAGGTTGCAAGTGCGACAGGTTTGATTTGATTATGTAGGTTATAATTAAAATATATTAAAAGTGTAAGGAGAGAGAATTGATTATGCTTGGAAGGCGTGGTAAGTTTTTAGGTGTTATAGTGGTGATTTTTAAAACCCATTTTTAATCGAATCTACATCCGTTCTAAATTTCAAAACCCAAATCCTGGTTTTAAAAACCTGCAAACATCACCTAAGGTTTGAAACATATCACTATTCTATCTCTTAAGATCTTCTTATTTGATGCGTTTTTTCATGTTATGTAAATCTGTATGGATAAAATTGGGTTCAGACAAAACTAAGCATTTGAGTTCTACTTTGAATCTCATATTTTTTTAACATGAAATGGGTGATTATTCTCATTCTAATTTATAATGAGAATGCGAAATGGTGTTTCATAAGCATATCTATTCCTTCAAAATGTTTTGCAGGACAACAAATTATTGAATGTGGCATCTGAACAAGAGAAAACTTTTACAGAAAAAATGGTTACCTGAACTGAATAATGGGTTCTAAATGCTCTAAATTCATGAAGACTGCAAATATGTAGGCCTGGTAAGTACTAATTTTAATAGAGATTAGGGCTTGTTTTCATGTAAGTCTTCTATGTAATACCCAACTGGCATGTGATCAATCTAAAGTTCCTGCAATTTGATGCTGCCAGCTTGGCATTGTTTAGTATTTTAGACTGAAAGCAGCTTAATGAAGGATTATAAAGTGCGGCTTGATGATTATACAAGTTGTATTATTTTGGACATACCTACTAACAACTAGAACCATTATTCTGTGTCATTAATGCATTATTACCCCTCATTTATCAAAGAAAGCTTGAAAAACGAGAATGAAATTTATTCACCAACTTCAATGGAATGAACAAGATTTAGATGAGAACACATGTACTGTTTCAGACTATGTTTGGAATAGATTCCATTTAAGAGAAAGTTAAAATCACTAACAATTGACAACCTCTGCCTTTTTCTTGGTTGCTCCATTAGTATGAGATTTTCATGTGCCTAGTTTGTTATCAGAACTATAACTTTTAATAACCCTCCTCTTTTCACTCCAAGTTCAAGAGGAAAAATGGCGAGTATATCCAAACAAGTATCACGACTTTTAATCTCCTGGTTTTTCTTAGCTTACGATCTATGACCTTTTTATAACTATAATCTGTGATACTTTTCTGTAGCGCTTGATGAATGGTGGGAACAACCAGCATCTACTGTCGTTGATTGCTTGCTATTGATGGAGAATAGAATGTTGCTGCTGGCAACATCATGTGAAGCAGCTTCTGGCCTTTTTATGATAAGTAAATACTACTCTGGATGAACGTTGGTTTGGTTGTTTAAAGACAGATTAAAAATTTCTTCAGATCTTCCATTTCCTTGAAATTCTCCCCAATGTTGATATTGAACCGTTCATATCGAGGAATCTTGGCTGTAGCAAACTTGTTATACGGGCTTGGTCAAAATGGTTTTGTTTTCCTCTATCAGCAGTTTCTGCTGTGAGATTTTATGTTGTGTTTATCTTCTTGTATATTGTCTTCCTTGTGAACGATCTCATGTGATTATATTTTTTTGTACAAATATTGTATGTTATCTTTGATGAGAGAGAAGCGATACTTATATGATTCGCGGTGCTTACTAAAAGCTTAAGACCTTTCGACCATTAAAATGAAGCCTTGGTCGGCCTCTTATCCATATGAGTATTTTGTGTTTATGTATAAAATGAATAGTGGATTTATATTCCTTTAGATCTCTAACCACTTTATCGTTGTGATGTTTCCCGGGCCAGGTGTAATTGTTTTTGATGTTTAAGCATTGAATTAAATTTTTTCCTCCATTAGGATTTTAATGCGGCAGTATTCCTTGAGCAACTTGAATGAGTGGATAGATTGAATCTCACCACTTTGGCCGAAATAGGTAGAAGACGTTTTTGAATTTGTTTGGATGGAATTTAGGGTCTCTCAGATTCTTCTTCTTTTATTTAGGTATATTGCTTTGCTTGAACGACAGGAAGTGGATCCCTGTTTACACGGTGTGATCCAACAGCTTCCTGCGCTCTGTCAAGATGTTATGTGTTATGCACAGCTATAATACCCGCTAGATGGACTGTGAATTGGTTGTAATTTGTAAATCAAGTGGTTCATTATCAATTTTGGGATGATGGTATCTTTGCAATGCTTGTATTGCTATTAATTTATTCCCAATTCTACAATTTTTCTACAGCAATGGTTGCAGTTTTCATATGGCTTTTATTTAATTTTAGAAAGGCATGTGTGGAATATTACAGCTAACAAAAAGACATGCATAACCATTTCTTTCTCTTCTGGCTATGTGAAATCACAAAATCATAAAGCAAATCACTAGTACTTAGGAAAAGAGTCATTTTAATACTGATATGACTTGCTTTAGGATAAATGTGGTAGAATCCAATTCCTTGTACGTTTGAGTACGTTAGGAAAAGAGTCATTTTTCCCTTGTACATGTAGCTTGTGAGTTTAAATCTCAACTTTTTGTAACTTGTATATCGTGTAGAATTAAGTCCTGTGATTTACATCATCCAATCAATACTTTTAGTATATAAATGTGTAGAATCCAATTCCATGGTGGGTTTCGTTCTTTTTTTCTTTTCCTTGTAAGGAAAAACATAAAAAAATTGAACAGGAGTCATATGACCAAAAAAATTCAATGTTCAGTACAAGATATGTCAACATTTATTCTCCGGTGAGCTTTTCAAAGTAATACTTCCTTGATGATACAAAACTAACTTGATACATGGTAAAAGAACAAGAACTTGGATCAATCTAAAACTAAATCCATAAAAAAAACCATTGCCATGAAAAAATTTCCCTTGTAACATCATCTATTTTTCTTAATCATGGCATCATCAAGACAATTCTTATGATCTCCAGCCACCTTTCTAAAAGAAAGAGTTATATGGCAATGAAATCCACTAGGGCAACTTGGACTTATTTCATTTCAAGATTGCTCAAAACCTCAAAACTGCAAAATCTCACAATCTTTTTCCACTTCTTCCACTCCATTTTCACCTTAAAAGGGCACCCCAAAAACTCAG
The DNA here is from genome assembly GCA_037126765.1 of Stenogyne calaminthoides. NCBI lineage: Eukaryota > Viridiplantae > Streptophyta > Magnoliopsida > Lamiales > Lamiaceae > Stenogyne > Stenogyne calaminthoides. The sequence continues at coordinate 29,717,486 of JBBCBC010000028.1, read as the reverse complement.
CAAACCTTCTAACATGGTACTTCCCATCTTCCTTAAGTTCCTCACCAAACAAAGAACACATTCTCAAGGCCTTCTCAAGCTCCTCTTTTGTAACCCAATACATGATCATCATAGTACGCCCGAATGGCACAATCCCTTTACAGAACTGATCAACAGCAGCAGATACCTCCATGGATTATCCTCCAACACTCTTGGTTCTGCAGAAAATGCCAGAGTGAAATATAAGGGGTCTTTTGGATTTCTAGTGACATAAACAATCTTATAATCACACAGAACTTAGGACATCTCCAAGAATCCGATATGGCAAGTGTGTTGCTTAAGATTCTGATGGTCTTTTTGACATCAAGAAAAATGTGGGGTTTTGGTGGGATTTCCTCATTTTTCTCTGACACTTCAAGAGCTTGTTTTAAAGATGGGATGAGTTCTTGAGGATGGTTGAAGAGTAAAGAAATTGTTTTTTATCTTGTGGTGATGCTGTAGAATGATTGAGTGGGAGTAAGCTTTGCCATGTGGTTCCAGTTTGGGGGAAGAAAGCTAGGATTATGTCTTGTGGGATTGGTTTGAAAAGATTGGACAAGTTTTAGGGTGGTTTTGTAGGTATGTTTTATAGAACCAGAAGCCATGGAATTTGTAGAAGTTCATGCATTTTTCATTTTGAGTTTGGAGAAAGATTATTGTGTGAGTTATCTGAGGCTTGCATGATGTAATAATATAATGTGGAAAGATTTGGTGCTATTTGTTTTGTACATATATAATGGAGAAAAACAATGAGGTGGGGTGAACCATTCAAGCTGTAGCTATCCTCCCATGTAAGCTTACATGACCTCTTCATTAATTGTCTATTTGTTACTCTTTTCATTTTCATATTTTATTACTACCTTCATATGTAGGTAATTACTATATTGCTGATTTAACCTGGACTGGCCAATAACCAAATAAACTAATATTGATACATATTTCTTGATCTTATTTTATGAAGCAAAGATTCCGATAAAAACGACTTTTTAAGGAGGGCATTAATTTTAATCTTCACATTTTTCCTGGCGAGTTGTGTTATAATTTCAATGACTAATACAAAACTTTAGGAAAACACGTATGATGAATGAAAAGCTTTTAATTTTATATCATCTCTCATATAAAAAATTTAAGGAGATACACTTAGGTTTACGTGATACTGCCTCATAACGAAACAAAATATACTTCTTAATAATTTAACCTTTGCATTATTATCAGATGAGTATTAATTTCAAATTCCGACAAAGGGAATCACTATTAAAAATTCGTTATTGCATATTCTACAGCCCTGTAGCTGTTAAAATATAATTAAAAAATAGAAGTTGGTATAAAAAAAAAAGATGGGTGTTGATTTATATTTTAATTTGTATTTTTTAAATTTGAGTTTTGTCATTAAAAAAAAAAGTAAAATATTCCCCCGTCCATGAATCAAATATAGATTCCTCCTTGTATTATAAAGATGGTATTTCGTTTTAAAATAAAATGATTGGTATAAAAAAAAAAAACGTGATTGGTGTTCAATTTTAATTTTAATTATGTATTTTTTTTTAAATTTGAGCGCCAATTTACCGGTTTAACGATTTGAAAAAATCGAAAAAAAAGACAAAAATTTGGACATGTATATTTTACTTTTTCTATTTCGATCATTTTATTTTCTTCAATTTAAATATAGATAAACCCCCGGCATATTTGGTGACATTTTTCTTATCGACGTCCCACAACACTAACACCCAAAAACGAACTGTTTACTAAACTTCATCCTCACAATTTGAAATTTACATTAACGTGGAGTTGGATTCACCATACACTTTCATCTACTTTATTTACTTTATAAGTTTACAAAATTACCTCCAACACTCCATTCATTATACATTTTTTTCAAACTACGTCTTTGGTTCTACAAGTCGTTAAGATTAAAGAGTATATATTTTTTGGTCCAAGAGTATCAAAAATTGACACTAAAATGACCAAAAATGAAGAAATAATAAAATCTGCTTATCTAATAAGGTGAATCACCCTCAATTTATATGGTGGCTTTATTTCAAATATTTGAATTTATGTGATTATTTATGATATTATTGATATTTTTAATTATTTAATCTCAATCATTTATTATTAATTTTCATCTTTATCATCCATTTATCTCTTTATCAACTAATCGTGAATCACCTCCTACTCATATAAAATTTCTATTTTAAAAATCTTCATAATTCTATGAAAAGTTATTCATGATATAATATTTTTTAAAAAAAATTATATATTATATTATTAATTAAATATATCTATAATCGAAAATAATCAAACTATTTAAATATTTAAAATATTTAATCCAAAATAAATAATATGAAAATTGAAAGCAACTTAAATTATAGGAATATTCTTGATAGTAATTAAAAGTATATTTTTTTATTAATTAACCCGACATTAAATATTATTGTGATTGTTAGAAAGGTTCTATACAATCTCCCAAAATTTTTGTTTTAATTTTTGTTGTAAATTGTAACATCTCTGACAAAGGTGACGCAGGCCCACATAGATTAGCCTGATATTCCTGCAATTGTTGGGAAAGATTCTGTATTGCTATCTGGTTTAAATTTGCATGATAAGCCAACGCGTAAAAAAGTGAAATGTTATTTGTACTCTCCCGTCCCTATTATATTTGTTATTTTATTTTATAACGTTTAACTATATTTGTCTCAATTTATAAAAGAAAAAAATTAACAACTTCACCAATTATTTTAATATTATTTTCTCATTTTCATCTAAACCATCCCAAATTTCATTTTTCATATATTAAATACTATAAAAAGTCCACTATATATTATTTTTATTATTCCTTAAACAATTCAACAAAAAGAAGCGAAGGACAAATATATCTAATCCAGGAGTACATTGTCCGTGTATACCATCCATACGAAAGTTTTGGTTCGAAAAATATATATCATATCTTTTTAGTTCATTATACAAATATATATGTTGATAAAATAAATAAAATTTAAAAAAAAGGTTAATTTCTAAATATAAATACCCACTTTTGGCCAAATATCGATTTAATCGCTAAGGACCAAAAAATTTTTGTATTAAAGTCCAAACTTTTGATATTGTTGCAAATTGATACATTTTACCGGCCAAGAGGTGACGTGGCTCACCAAGATGTGTATACTTGTCACTTAGAAAGGATACATAAATAATATTTTTAAATTATTCCACATAATATTACATTTTTAAAATAAATTAAACAAAAAAATAATAATTAAAAGAAGTAAAAATCTAAAAAAAAACAATTAAAATATAAATAAAAAATAAAAATTTATATCCATTTCATAAATTTACCAAATCTCAATAAATAATTCACAAATTTGGAGGAGGCCGATTGAATAAGAACAACAAGTGAGAATTGAGGAATGTAATGATAAACAATGGATCGATTGAATATAATATAAACCAAGGGATTACATTTAATTTTGGAACGTGAAATATTTTTAATTTGATACATTGGCGAATTTGCATTAGTTTTAAGGTTTGAAATTTAGATTTAAATAATTTATTTTATTTTTAGATTTTATTTATTTTATTTTATTTTTAATTCACTTTTTAATATTTTTTATATTTATGATTTAGACATTTCATCCTCACGTAGTCCGATACGACGACAAAAATAATAATTTTGGCGAGTCACATCGTCTCTTCACCGATCATTAAAAAAACGCATTTAATTTATTCTGACAACATCAAATGTTGAACTTTTATACAATAATTTTGAAGTCAGATTAAATTGACATTTGGTCTAAATGTAGGTATTTATTCGTAATTAACCCCTTTAAAAAATACCCCTTTCGTGAAATGGTTCCGAAGATGAAAACAATTCATAGTTTGAGAATGATAATTTAATATTTTAAAATAAGTGAGTGTTAAATTTATATTGCTATAATCTAACAAAAAAAAAAAAAATTATATGGAAGTAATTAAACGGCAATGATCGAACCATAAGTGAAAAAATATTTTATGTATTATTCAAAAACTAGTCAACATAATTATTTTTTAATCAAAAATTTATTCAAGACAAATATAAAAAGAAAGAATACTTATACAGATCAATCAATTCAATTTTAATTTTGGAAATCATCTACAATCTCAAAACTAAATAAATAAACCCTAAATCATGACCTATATTCGGCCGAATGAACTATGAACCACTCGGTTGAGTTCGGAGTCACGGGGTTCGACCCAAAACCCATAAAACTGAAATTAAAAGTTAAAATAAAACTGAATTGAAAAAAACTAAAACCGAAAAAAATTGTAAAAAAAACTCATAAAATTAAATTGAACCAATTTTATTTTAAAAGGAGTTCTTGTGAAAATTTGACATATAAAATATAATAAATATATAATTATTAATTTATTTAAATTACAAAACTATTTTAAACATTAAACTAAAAAAATTGAAAAAAAAAATTGAAGGGGAGGGAGGGGAGGGTGGACACGTGGCAGCAGGTGGAGATTGCTGAGCACTGCTCAACACCCAGCGCAGACAAAAAAACCTTAATATATAGACATTATGGGCAAAAAGTGAAAGGCATAATTTTTTTAGCCATATGAGTTATACAATATACACAAAAAGTAACAGGCTAATGTGGTGGATTTCGTCACGTCGTTGTCGTCTTTACTTGAACCCATAAACAATGGCCGCAGCATCTGATATCTGCATTTACTTTATTTATTTATTTATTTATTTTTAATTAGTGTCGTCGCTACTTCTGGTAATACTTTTAATGCGAATTACGCGAATGGATCTGGTTCCATCGCGTAATTCGGCCACGATCACGATAGCCCCTTTTTTGACATATATAGACATTATTTTAATTGACATTTAATTTATGCCCTTCACTTTTGCCTATAATATATGCATTTCACTTTTTATTCAATTGAAAATGGCGCACCTTACGAAAATGATGGACTACTACTACTTGTACTCCTATTTATATGTATTTATATGTTTTATTTATGAGATTTTTTTAATTTTTAATAAAAAAAAATAAATTTGAAATTGACAAATTTAGTATTAAAATTAAAAAAATAAAAGTTATAGATAAAAAATAAAATCGTCTATAATTATAGACTGAAAATTATATTTTCTTTTGATTGTATTCACTATTCAATGTGATTAGGGGTGACAATTTGTGTTATTGGTCATGGTGTTTTGTCTTCCATACCGCGATAGTGACACTTACAATAAGACCAAACACTAACACTACATGATAAGACTAATTACGACATCTATTAACTTGAACATTTAAAATTTCTTTATTTACATGACACGATTACGATAAAAAATAAATAAATTTTAAAAATATAATTTATATTAAAAATTTTGATATTATAATATGACATTTATAATACACGTTAACACAATAGCACTCCGATAAAAATAAAATTTCTAATAAAATTATAAAATATCGTTCATATGTATAATAAAAATATTTTTAATTCAAACTTATCGGGATGACCTAACATTAATAATCGAAATTTTAAGTCCTTATCGTGTTTACCGATAACGACATGAACACAATAAGGTTAAAACACTAACTCACAATTTTCGTATCATTTTAGGTGTCGTGCTATGGTCGCTGGAGTATCTAAATTATCACCATGTGTGCACAAATAGCTAAACTAATGAATTTATGTGATTCGACATTTATATGGGGCCAAGAAAAATGTGCAAGTGCAATAAATTTTATGGAGCCATGCACATAAATTATTTTATTTATGTAAATAAAATTAATTCAAGTAATTTGGATTCGAAGGTAATTTAACGACAATGAGAAATAGTGAACAAAGTTTCACGGTGAAACCTGCTAACGAATTTGTAACTTATATTACTAAAGAAATGCATTTTATTACTATAAATGGTAACTTTTTACTATAAAAGTACTCCTCCCGCCCCAACATTACTGAACACTGGCTTTTATTCGACATCCCAACATTACTGAAATACTTCAAAATGGAAACAAAATATAATATTAATACACTCACAACATCCTTATTTTATTCTAATTTCAAAAACCCACTTAAAACTCACTTTCTACTTGGTTTGCGGTCATTTTCAAAGGTGCTCCATCTCATCTTCATGACGGGAGTATTACTACATAAAAGTGAAGGTGTGACTTATATTATAAAGAAAGTATCGAAATGATAATCAAGAAGGACTTATATTACTAAAGAAATAAGGACTTATATTACTAAAAAAAAGATGTCTCAGAAAAAAATCAATTTCACTGAATAAGCCACAAAGACACTAACTCATTTAATTATTATATACATAATAATAATTTAATAATAGACAAATTTATGAGTTAGACGCTGAAATGTAAGATATCAGATTTTTATCAATCTTAATTATTCAATTCGATCTAATTTTTATTCTACACTATCACGTAACTCCCCGGGTATACCACCTAAATTTAAAATAACTTTTATTTAATTTTAACCAAATATTTTAAATATTTAATTTAATTATAGATATAATTTTATATTTTAATATTATTTATACATATTTTCATTCATTTCTTATTATGAATTACTTTCTCATTAAAATTAGACGTCATACTCATTTCAAATTACATATTACATAATACATATGCCGTTTTGGAAGATTTTACCCATCATTATCTCATATATACTCCTAATGATTACTTTTTCATGGTTATTAATTTTTAAATGTTTATGTTTATAAATATTTAATTCTAAAAATTAAGGTTGATGTTGGTACAAAGAAAATTTAAAATGATCATGAAAATTAATTATTATGGGTTTATATGATATAATGAGAGGAGAAAAACATCATAATGATATTTATTATATAAATATTCTACAAGATTAAAAAAAAAACATTACGAAACACATGAGGGTAATTTAGAATAAGAAATGAATTTAAAAATATACAAATATAATATTAGAAAAAAATTATATTTATAATTGAATTAATCAAACTAATTAAATATTTGAAGTATTTAATTTAAATTAATGATATAAAAATTATTTTCAATTTAGTGTAGAAGCGTATTTATTTTATTTAAATCTTTTTGATATTTAAAAAAAAAAAAGTGAAGCATAAAATTTTAAATTATGGAGCATATTATATATAAATTAATGTATATATTTTGAAAAGGAAGTATTTTAAATATAGCAACCATATAAATATGGGGTGATTCATAAATATAAATGATAAATGAAAAGTAGATATCAAAATTAAATAATGAATGACTGAAAATAAAAATAATAATAATATTACTATAAATAACTTTTTCACATAAATACAGAGATTTAAAATAAAATCATCATATTAATTGTGGTGATTCTCCTTTAGTATATAGAAGATTTAGTATATAAAGTCATCATCATTCACCACTGCCGCGACACCGCTGAAGAAAAAAATCATGTATCTGTGTAAAGAAAATTTATGTGAGATGAAATAATTTGGATCTGGTTTATGTGAAGAAACCTTCTATATTTTTGTGAATTGACGATGAAAGAATTCGGATCTGGTTTTCCATATATTTTACAGATTTTCGGTTTTTTTTTTGCTAACTTTTTCGTGATTTCTCGGATATATTTCTCACAATTTTACCCCCTTTTCCAAAATTTATATTCGAAATGTAGCCCTTTTTCAAAATTTATATTCGAAATTTCATGAGAAACAAGGGCTGATTTAGCACTTACACTGAGTTTTTGCATATATTTATTACTGATTTTGTGCATTTATTTATCCTTGAGTTTTTCTATTTTTGTTTCCAGTTTTTGAATGATTCTGGAAAGTGAAAAGTCATGAGAAACAAGGGCTGATTTAGAAGCTGCAGTTGAGAGCCTCAGATCATTTGCAATTGAAAAGCCCACATTCTCAAATATTTCGTTACTCCCGTGAATGTGTGTGTTTTAAATTTTTGAATGAAAACAGAGACTTCTCTGCGTTTTACGTTGGAGACTTCAATTCTCAGGGGTGTGCGATTATTTGGCAAAGAAAGAAAAAGGTTAATTTTGTCATTTTGTTTGTGTATTAAAATGATAAAATTGGAAGGGTGATGTTTTTCCTAATAAAGGGGGTGTTAATAACCTGGGCCTTTATTTTGAGATACAGATTTCACGCCGTATATATTGGTTATAAATTCATTATTGGTTTTGGGCCAAGCCCAATACTTGATTAGATATTTGGGGCAATTTTATTTATAAATTGAAATTAAAGTATAGAAAATTGTAATGTATTTAATCATTTATTATTTGAATACACAATACTATTTGATTGTTCAATAAAAATAATTAATATTATTTTAAAATACACTTAAATAGCACAATTCACCTCTCTATTATTTCAAAAAAAATAAAAACTCGTGTCAAACTAAATCATTATAACTTGACAAAGTCTAGTATGAAAATTTTCATATATGAAAAAACATTAATTTACAACCAAATTCTGTAATTGGTGAAAGTAAATACAAAATTGGTGGTTAAGCTGCTTTATTTTCGCCGAATAAGTTATAATTTAGGGTTACTCATTATTTAGTGTTTTAGAGTGTAGATGATTGATTTAAGATAATTTTATAGATTTTCTTACATAAAAATTTTCACACTAGACATACTCTTTAACTTAACGAGTGACATGCCCAGCCCAATTTAATGGAACATTTCCAGTGGGTACTTGAACTTGGAAGATCTAAATTCATTCCACACAACATTTCAATTTCACTCATACTTATAAGAGTAGGTCTAGTGTGCAAATTTGTATAGATGAAAATCTATGAAATTGTCCTAAATCAACCAACTACACCCTAAACACTAAATAATTAAACCCTAAATTATGACCTATTTGAGCTGGTTTTGAACCATGAACTAATTAGTCGGTAAATGAACCATTTTAACCACTAATTTTTGTATTACATTCATCAATTATAGAATTTGGTTGAAAATTAAAGTTTTTGCATCTATACAAATTTGCACACTAGACTTTGTCTACTTATAATGAACAGATTCAGCTCTTCATTAGTAAAATTAAACTTCTAAATTAGAATCTTTTTTACCAAACCATGCAAGTAGAAATGAATGAAGACTATAGTAGGCAGGTAGCTGTTTTGAAAAGAATGCAAATAACATTTTGTCTCCAACTTTGTTCCAAGGAATGTGAAGTAGAAATGACTCGTGAATCTATCATTAACACTCTCGTGAACTGTCACCCCAACTGTCTCTTCACCCAATTCTCAACTAAGAACTACACTTATTTATCATAAGTTGGATAAATCTGAAATAAATAAATAAAATAGAAACTTTTTCATTTCCATATTCTTAGCAGCCATTCTAAAGTTCTGTTTTTGGTACTTGTGAAATAATGCAGCTAGTTTGCAGTTCACTTGTTTTTCCATGAATGACATTAAGGCCTTCCTCTTTTTCCTATAGTATAAATAGGTCAAACAACAGCATCATTTCTCATCTTAAATACAAACAACAGTAGAATTCAGTTTTTAAAGGTATGGAGTTTTCAAGAATGTCATGGTTTTGGGCCATAATATTCCTGGTATTTTCATTAAGCAGCTATTCAGAAGCTAACCATCATCACAAGGCATCTGCTGTGATTGTTGGGTCAGTCTATTGTGACACATGTTTCCAACAGAATATTAAGAACAACCACTTCATTTCAGGTTCATTTTATAATGCATGATCTTTTTTTTTTTTGTCATGTAAGCTTGCCTTTTTTACGTTCAGAATAATACTTACTTTCCCCAATTGAATTTAAATCATGTTAACTTTTAAAATTCTACATTTTAGTCCTTTGACCAGCTACAATTGGTTCTGAACTGACAATGACGTTTTTTCCAATTTTTGTATAGTTTCTTTTTAATTTAAGCCCTATTAACTTCCAAGACTTACGAACCTTTTGTAAATCGGTCAAAGGACTAAAATTTTGGATTTTTAAAAAATTTGATTAGAAAAAAGTGGGGTGTCCTAAAAGCAAAAATTGACAAACATATATAACAAAAGACAAAAACTACTAGTTCCCGTCAATTTCATATATCCAATGTTTCGCATACCTCAGGTGCATCCGTCAGTAGCATGCAAGAACACGCTATCAACACAAAAGTTTCCGAGCAGAAGTGAAAACAGACAGCCATGGTGAATTCAAAGTGCATTTGCCTTCCCTATCAGCAAACATATTAACAAAATCAAAGGCTGTTCTGTCAGATTAATCAGCAGCAATAAACCCTACTGCTCTATAGCGGCTACTGCCAGCCATCAAACGTCGTCTCAAATCAAGAAAAGAAGACACACATGTTTTCTCAGCAGGCTTCTTCACATTCAGGCCATTGAAACAACCACAATTATGCGATCAAAAGCCAATAATGAGCAATAAATCCAAAAAACAGAAACTTGATGAGAAAGTTATCTCAAATTTCAAACCCTAATGATCCTGCATTCTTACCACCAATTCAAAATCCACCACCATCTGATCCACCAGCTTTAGGCGGCTTCCTCCCCCCGCTGCCTCGACTGCCACCCCTTCCTCAGCTGCCCCTTCTCCCACCGCTCCCCAGACTCCCATTTCTGCCGCCAATACCTAAGAATGAACCTGCCAATAGAACACCAAAATTGTCAGATAACGCGATAAATAATCCCGACACTTTTCAGTTTCCACCAAATCCATTCAACCCACCAAGTGTTCTTCCTCCAAACCCTTTTCAGCCAACACCAACTGTCATCCCTCCACCTTCTTCACCGCCTTTCTTCAACCTACCGTCATTTCCTGGTTTAACTCCATCTCCACCACCACCATCATCATCCTTTCCGGGCACATTTCCACCATTTCCTTTCCAGCCAACACCTGGTTTCCCGATTGGCCACCTGCTCAGGTTTCTTCCCCATCAAAAACCAGCTCCCTTGATTTTGCAGTTGTATAGCAGCCATGGATGGTGATCATATGATCATACCTGAAATAAACTCAGCAACTTTGTACTTTCACATTACACATTTGCTAGTAGTTTTAATTTTGTATTAAATTTCTTATACTGCATTATCAGCTTCAGAAGGAAATCAGAAAGTTAATAAAAATTAAAATTCCAAGTCCTGAACGAAGTTTAACAATACTACGCAACTCGACAAGAAAAATGCAATATCTTGTGAAACAACTTAAAGAGAAAGCATTACAAAAGTATTGAAAATCAGATTCTATCAATAAATATAGTCAATATATTGAAATATCCTTAAAATTGGGAAAAAGGAGGATAACATCAACTATTCAACACAAACCCTGGAGAACAGATGATACAACACATAAGAAAATATAACTGCCGAATAATGAATGCACAATTTGTAGAATCTTCATTGGGAGTAATCACCGAGTCATTAGTTCATTGCATCATAGTCATCCAACTTGTCATTGTACTCTAAGACCTTTCTTCTTATCTTTGATGTATCTACCCACGTTATGAAGTCTTCCATGTTCCTTGTAACAAGAAAGGCAGGGTTCGATAACGTATCTGGACCTACGAATATGCCCCTGTTCAATATACGTAACTGCTTCTTTCAAGTGTTCTCATGAACTTCAACTTCACCATGATGGTGGCAAGCCCTCACGCCTGAAGAAGTATTTTACACCAAGAAAAACACTGTCAGAATTGTCACTTGTATATATAAAACTCAATGTTGGATTTCTTATAAAAGCCAACTTCAAGATAATATTACTAGTAATTGGGACCCAGGTACAAGAACTTTGTATCAGATAACTAACAAAATATGTTGAAGTCGAGCTCATAGGGAACCCAAGATTGTGTTCTATATTGTCTCTCTCTCTATATATATATATATATATATAAATAAATACACACATATATGTATACGTATATAAAATGGCATATTAGGCATTTTCATGCTATCCTAAAGGCGTATACATCGATTAACAATTAGAAATCAAGATTCAGAAGCAAACTGCACAAACATAGAGTAATCTGCAATTTTCCAATAGATAATATTGACAACTACAAAAAACTCCTGGAATCCCATTGTTCTTATTAGATAAGTAGTAATTCAGGACTTGCAATTTTGCATTATTTGATTGCTCATGTCATAATGATTTCTCAATAAAGTGAATTTTATAATTCATTAATTAGTTATTTTATTATGTAGAAGATACATCAATAAATTGTGATTTTTGCATATCACTTACCTGCAAAAGATGATACTGATAAGCGCTCACACAAAAAGCCAAACTTTTACGAGATGGAATGACACCCATGTTGTACCTGAATTGACGGAACATCAAGAGCAAAAACTTCAAAATATGAATCTGAGCCTTTTGAAAAGTACTTAAATCATAGAATATAGTAAAATAATGAAAAAGCAATAATAGACAATAGTTTCTTTCCCAAAATCACACGAACATTTGGCCTTACATGTTTCTGCATCAAATGGGTCTACTAAGGCAAGGTATCTTACAGAGTTAAAAGGTTATTCCGCATCAATGTCCCGGTACACACATCCTCGCAAAAAAATCAGCTGGAAAAATATTTCGAATATGTTTCTCACCAAGAAATTAGTTGGAAACAATATTTCAAATAAATTTTCCGCATTTGTAAATATCACTTGGCTAAATTGATGCTTATACTTTCTCATCACATCAATAATTCAATATCTAAAAATTTGTATCCTATAAACCAATCTAATCTGAATTTGGGTTCTGAACAGAACATATCTAATACCACTACACATATAGTATTTGCATTTAACTAGAAAATGGTAAATACAAAACTGCACTCTGGAACCGCATAAAACAACACAATTAAAACTAATAATTTTTTTTTTTTTTTTGAGATGGCGTCAAAACCGAATTCAATAAATTGCTTACAGTTTTTTCAAGAAGGGCATCAGTCATCTCAATTCGATAAGGGTCTCTTGCGTCCATCTGTTTGAGTATGTTGACAAGCTTCTGCACCGTTCTACACAAACCCGAATACCTAAGAACATAACAACAATTCAACTCAAGTAAATTACAAATCAAAAACATTACCAAACTACATATAATTGTATTGAGAGATGGGCTGCGAAAATTACTTTTTGTAATCGTCTCTGCCTGTGACGTGATACCGATGCATAACGAGGTTTTCCTCTGGCCCCTTCTCTCTTCCATTCCAAAAATTTACTTTCTTTATCAATTTCTTCTCATGAAACTTCAGCTTCCTCATCTTCTAGGCGAATGTAGAAATTCAGAGAAAACTAAAGATATGAACGAGAAGCATAAACCCTAAAAACCCAGAAATTTGGAATTGTAATTGAAACAGAGCCGAGTAAATCGCGTGGGGTTTTTGGGTGGGCTCTGTTTTGGTGGCCCACGTGGGGAAAGAAGCCCAATAACTTCTTGTCAGAATAATTACATTAGTTTTGCTGTTTTTAGTGACATTGTAAATTTGATCCTATTATTATCCTAAACCATTGGACTTATACCCTCTCTCACTCTCTTATTTACATTTATAAAACAAGGTTTGTCTTAAATTTAATTTAATATTTTTATAAATAATGATAAATATTTTTTTATATATATAACCCTCAAACATCTCAATATTATACCAATATTATTATTTTTCTCACGCTAAAATTAATTTTATCTCCTTCAATTTATATAACAATCACTTTACCATTTAATTCTAATTAAAAAAATAATTTTATTCCCTTTAATGTTAATAAATAATTTATTTTTTAAAAGCTCGTCTGAACAAAGAAATGTTCGGATAAGAGAGGACAAATGGAGTATATTTTTGTGTTAATTACTTATGTGCGTGTTTTATTTTGAAATAAAAAAGTATAATTAAGGCTAGAATTATTGTTGTCATATTTGTGTCAAAAACAAAAAATATAAACCAAAAAACAAAAGCAATTTTTTATTTCCATATAAAGTATTATTTCTAATTAAGAATTTCTTGGAAAGATAAATCGAACAAGCTTTCTATTACAAGCTTATTTAACAAGTGTTACACTTTTCAATATAATTAATAAATAAAGTTATTAATAAATGAATTAGGAAAAAAATATTGTATGTGAAAATAACTCTATATAATTGGGAAATTCATAAAATGAGAAAACAAGTCTGTACAATTGGGATGAATGAAAAAAGTAGCACATAATTGTGAATACGAGCATTGTATGATATTTTTAGTATTTCGTATGCGAGGATGTTTGAAATGGTTTTTTCGGATTCAAAATATTAAATTCTCATTTACTTTTCCCCCATCATCTCTAATCTAATTGCTAACATTGTTAATGTCAATTGTCATGGAGTTGAATAAGTAACGCAACAATTAGGGTATTATATAGTAGAGGCCATTTTGCAAAGAAGGGACTAGGGAGAAATTAAGTTGACATATCATACAATTTCTCATCTCAACTTGGACACCAAAAACAGTTATTTTTTTAAACAAAAGTTGTCACACCCACTTCTAAAAAAAACACTTGTGCATTGTTTTTTAAAGAGTGAAAATAACCCATACGTGATTCACCAAATTTGGGGGCGCTCAGCCGTTCTTAATTAAACAAACAAAAATACAATAAGATTGAATCAATCTCAAAATTCACCTAACATTACATGAATTTCAGGATTATAGAAATCTGCCCATAGATAAGACTCCTCATGATCTCTATTTCTTAAATCATATTTTCATATATGCAAGAACACATACAACCAATATGGAGACTGATGCACCACAATTACTCACATCATCATCATCATCATCAAATCATAACTAAAACTAAGTTCCATCCACAATTTAGCTTGAAACACCGCGACGTGTCCCCATATTTGCATGGAAACCTTTAACCAGAAGAACATTAAAACAAGACCTTGTGTAGGCTCCTTGAGGAGCATTACTCATGTACAAATACCCAGACAGGTTTTTATGAACGGATGTCCCAAAAAGAAGAAAAAAAATTCGCAATTCACTTCCTCTCCACCAAAAATAGAAGGGTCAGGTAATAAAGTCACACTAGATCTAATCAGCTCTGAACCTTTTCTGAGGGTGTTCATAATTCTTCTTACCCAAAATCATAGGCAACCCGTAGCTTACTCCCGTGGCATTCTCTTGATCCTGAATTTGCAGACGGTAAAAATAGTAAGCAAAAGTTAGTGATACTGGCTTTCGAAATGGTTTTTAAATTTAGTAAAATTGTCTAAAGTCTAAATATGACACTGTTCATAATCACGCAATATCGAAACCATCAGAAGAACACCAACACCCAGTAATAATTGGGAATGTAAGAAGTATTTGAAATACAAGAAATAATATTTCTAGGGGATGGCAAATGGATCTGTTGGTTCAACAACCATTTATGGTACCTGGTTCCTACTAGAAAACTATATATAAGACCATTGGGCCACACAGGTTCTCCGCAATAATTATGACTCATACCTTTAGCTAATATAGCTCTTAAAACTGTGTCATTAAAATTGGGGTTTTATGTGGTAAAAGTGCACAGGTTCTCTGCAGTAAATATGACTCTTATACGGAATTAAGAAAAGTTTAAGATGATAGGGCACAGTCATAAATGAAGGGATAACAATTCTGAGGAGCAAAATAAATAAGTAAAGTAAAATAGGATTGCAAACAAACTGCACTGAGATTGCTAAAATCATATCCAAAAACCACTATATCCCCCAGCTAATGTAGCGTATTTTGCATTTATTGTAAATTTTTTGAGATGTTGTACAATTTATTGAAAGTCGAAACAAGAACACACACAAATTAAGACAGATGCAAGTACTTTCGTGGCCTTGCTACTCTTTTACCTCGGTGTAAAATTATGTAGTTGATGTGTTAATTTTGGGCTAATATATCTTATTCATATGTTTTGAAAGACATGTAGAAAAAAGATCAAGGAAGTGGACACAGAAACTGTTTAAAAGCTCCTTAGTAAATGGAGTGAGAAAGAAGGGTGAACCTTGAGATGAAATATTGCTTTATTACTAGTGCCATTAGTTTGTTTCCCCATCAAGTTGCACCGAGATGCTGGTTTCAGACAAATCCACTCCTGATGACTGCAGTGCACTTTTTTACTAATTCAACAACCTGTTAAACAACGATAAGTCCAGCTATAAGTTTGAAAAACTTGGTAGAGTTAATCAGTTGTAATGAGAGAGGAAAACATTTCTAAGCAAGTCATGGAAACGTTGGACATAGAAAAATGGAAGACAAAATAACAATAGATATACTCCAAGTAAAGATACCACCAATGATATGGAAGTGAACCTCCTGCCCACCAGCCAAAACAAATACAAACATATAGCACTATTCTAATGCAGAAAATAATAAATCAAGACAAATATTTACCCCAAAAAAATGAAAAAAATCAAGACTAATAAGCACAGTAGTTAATAGTAGATAAACAAAGATGTATGAGACTTTGCTTCATAAATATATACTCTCTATTAAATAATGATTTTGGGATGCCAATAAATATCAAATCAAAGAACCCATTAGTAGTTGAGCATCCATGAACTTTCACGATGTGCAAAATAATAGCTTTTCGAAGTGAAATCCTAGTTCTACTTTTACATGCTTCATCATGACACAAAATATTTTTTACAAATTAAAAGTGGGTGTACACAATAACTGATATCCTTTTACAACATTCTTGATTCTTTTCTGTTTTTAGATACACCATAAAATGTAATTTCTTGAACCATCAAGAGTCAAAACAACAATTTGGTTACATTACGACAAAAAAATTGAATAAAGTAAAGTCTATATCTGGAGGCCAGTATAGTAACATCACCAGAATACAAACAGATATATCTCATGGTATTCTGTTTATCATCAGCTGGAGCATTATACATGACATTTTTTATAAAAATATTGCATCTATAGATAAAAAACTTTACAATGAGAAGCTTCATCACTAATGATCTAATTGCATGACAGTATCCAGTAGTCATGTCGTGAAATAAGAAATCAACCAAAATTCATTTATGTACCCATTACCAAATGCAATTGATTCTCAAGGGATAACACGACATGTTTACCAAACTGAAATAAATAAAGTAACCATATTATGTACGAACACAATCATTTGATATCTCTATCTCAGCCAATGCTTACCCTTTAGAATAACCAATTGAGATACTAGTTTCTCTTCTCTCACTCCTCAGTTCTTCCTCATTTGCCGCATAGATTGGAACAGAGCAAACATCCCCACACAATCTACCTGACCAAAAAGTGGGGTTGAGACGGCTGGTTCAACTGCTCAGCATCACAAAATGATTCTTGATGGGGCTGACCTGGCACACCATCAAATATAGCTGGTTGCAATGGCATTTCCAGAGGAAGGGCTTGAGTCGTCATGGGTAGGTTAGTAAATTCTGAATCTAATGAGTTCTGTGAATGACTGAGCAAAGGTGGGTGGATAACATTATCTTCATGACCATAGAAATTCCTATCATATTGAGATTGATCGATAAAGCTTTCAACTGGCCCAGAATTGATTCTCTGTAATTAATAAGAGGAGAAGTCACCAATGAGACACAAACTCTGCCCATTCTATCATGGGACCTAAAGTTTTCACCTCAATTATAATTTGACATATTCAATACTAGAAAAATATATTTTATAACTCATATATTCTGCCAGCCAAAGCATCAAATACAGATGTTACCATTGACAACAGAAGTAAAAGTCACATCTTAAAAACTAACTTTATCAGTTAGCGATGTCCACTATTCATTGCAAAATGTTACTATGCTTTCCAAAGAGTTGGAGCATATTAGCTGAGGATATAGAATATATCCCAGATGACACAGTTACACTGAAGGACAAGCTACAGGCAAATGGCCAATTATTCTAGTTCTTTGAAATGGGATATGCCAGACAACTCTGTAAGAAGAAAATTAGCATAAACAAGAAAGATCACATTTCAGCATCTACACCAGTGATGTGAAGATAATTTTTTTTTTGACAAAATGTTTACCACAAACAAATAGTAAAAGAAAAAGCCTTTTAACTAGAGATACCCAGAATAGCATGTTAATATTACCGATTGAAAACACTTGGTGGACTCTGGGATCCAACCTTGACAAGAGCCCTCATACATCTGCAACTTGCCATGTAGGTACTCGATATACTGTATAACCTGCATTAGGATGAGCTTATCAGAGTTTGTGTGAGAACTGTGCAGTTTAAGAAACAGATTACAAATTACTAAATGATATCAGTAAGGAAGAGACTAAACTGATACAACGCACCTCCAACAAAAATGAAGCTTTATCTCTTTTTTGATCATTTTCGGGTATTAGATCCCTCAAAATTTGAAATCTGCAATATATGAACTTTCACAGAGTCACTCAACAACAATCATGCACTGAAGATAAAGCACTAAGGGTATGTTTGTTCTTGGGATTATGGTGGGTAGGGGAATCTGAATTTGAAGTTTATCATGCATAACCAATACATGTGCTCTTGCATAGGAGACGAAAACTGAGACCGCCACACAGAAAACTCTATATCATCCAAATTTGTCCTTCATTATGCATAAACAGTTCATGCACAAAAGGATCCCATTCAAGAAAAAGAAAAGGCTACACACTGAAGGGGCTGAAACTGCTAGTATCAACTTTTAAATTCTAATTGCAATACCACAAAATACTAACTACAGCCACAAATAAGCCACAAACTCAAATAACATTAAGAAAGGAAAAAAAAGCTACGAACTAACCGAGATTAAAGGAGGAGCAAGAATCCACCGTGAAAATCGTAAATCAACATAAATATAGAAGGAGGAAAAAAAGTTAAAGCTCACCTCTCATTGATTTTACTTCTTCTGCGTTGCTCCGTCTCGGAATGCTTGGAACGTAAAGCGTTCACCTTCTGATCAACTATTTTGATGTCTGCTCAAATTCAAAATTTCACAACTCAAAACTAAAAAAAAAAAAAAAAAAAAAAAAACAAACAGATACACACACAGAACACAACCCACGCCGTACCTGTAGGAGAAAAGCTATCGTGCGATACTTCGTCCTCTAAATGGCTCATAGTTCTCACCATTTGCAGTTTCGCAAATCAAAATTATCTTCTTCTATATATCTATTATATGTGTGTGCGTATAATTACGAGTGTGCTGGATTAGGCGGAACCCTAGGCAACTGCCTCCACTGTGAGAAATTTCGAACGGCGGTGAGTGCTAACCTGCGCGTGTACGGTGACTCCTACGATAAACGGCGCCGTCGTTAATTCCTTTTCCTTCCTTCTTCACCTTTTGCCTAACAAATTTTGTCGTTATTCGATTTCTGCAGCTTTGGGCCTTCTAGTAATTTCAGCCCATTAAACTGGCCCAAATTAAGATGCACATTAAGCCCAACTGTAGACCAAGGTTTTAGGAGGGTTTAAAGTCGGCCATAAGCCATTGATGATACGAAATGTGTCCTTTTCTGTTTCTTCGATATTTTGTGTACTGTAAATTTCTGGTTCTTCAATCGATCATTCTGTTTAATTTCTCATGTTCAGTTTTAAAATCATACATTTGGCTCGCCTGCATAATTGTATTTCGCCAATTTGATGTGCAGCAGCAAAACCCCCATTTCATTGAGCTTCAAATTTGATAATTCAAAAGCCCCACCATTTCAGAATCCAGTATCCATCCTCAACCCACAGAAGAATTCCACAGTTATGTGGAGAAATATAGCTAAGCAAATCGGTTCAAGGAACTCACAGAAGCTACGTCGATCCCTGCCACTCACCGCCACTCGCAGCTTTCTCGAATTCAGCCATGATTTTGTAAGTCCTGATAAACCTAAGTTTAGGCACCTGTTTGAGCTCAGTGCCATCGGTTTTCAGAAACCCGGTCGAGATGAATTATTCCCGGTTTCTGAGAGGAAGCAAATGAATTTTAACGGATTGAGCTTTAGGAGCTGCGCGAGTATGGCGGAGGCGGTGGAGATGGCGGCATCACACACTGGCATGGAGGAGGATAATAATGTTAATCAAGTGGCTGCTCCTGATGAGGTTGAAGAACTGTTAACTGAGGTGAGAAAAGAGGAGAAAAGGCAGTATTATAAGCGGTGGAGAAACGAGAGAAATGTTAGGTTAGGGAGTGATAAGTACAGAGCACTTAAAAGAAGGCAAGTGAAGCTCGAAACGCAGGCGTGGGAACAGGCAGCAAAAGAGTACAGAGAGCTTTTGAATGACATGTGTGAGCAGAAATTGGCTCCGAATTTGCCTTATATGAAGTCTTTGTTTCTGGGGTGGTTTGAGCCTTTAAGATTTAAGATTGAGAAAGAGCAGGAGTTTATTAGGGAAGGGAAGAGTAAAGCAGCTTATCTTATAAGTACTTCGATCAGCTACCTGCAGATATGATGGCTGTTATTACAATGCATAAGCTAATGGGGCTGCTGATGACTGGAGGGGAGCATGGAAGTGCTAGAGTTGTACAGGCTGCTTGTATGATCGGGGAAGCAATTGAACAGGAGGTTGGTTATCAAAGAAACTAGCTCATCTTGTTTGATAATTTGAATAACTATAGTATGTAAATAAAGTTTATTTGAGTATAACATGCTAGTTTTAGTTTCTGAATTATTATTTGGGAGAAGGATAAATACATTACAAGTTATGGTTAGTCTCTTGTACATCTATTGCACTGGTGCACAATTATTCAGTGAAAACAATTAATATCGTTTAGAAATGCACATGAGTTGCACAGTGTACCTGGTGCATACAAGACTTTGTCTTTGTGGTTAGCAATGATAAAACGAATTTATGGTTTTCGTGTACCTGTATGTTTATAATCAAGTAAGCCCCCCGATCATATTGACGTCTCTTATGGGAGTTCTGTTGGAAAAAATAAAAAAGAAATGTGGAAATCCATGTGGCTGGGAGCTGGCAAGTAATATGCTAGAATTATATATACAGAAAAGGATTGTATACCCTGTTGTATAGGTGTGAAATCATGAGTTTAAATTTGGAATTATGCAGAAGACTTACTCCCTGTATAAATAAAACTTCTTAATGTTTCATTCATAAAATACAAGGAATAGTATGGTCTATGGTGACCTTTATTCTGCTTTGATGAAATATTGAAGTAAACTATTTTATATTTTATTCCCTTGAAATAGCTCCATGCATACCAACCATATCATTGGCTGGTATGTGATTTGAGCAACCAGTTAGAGCTGTTCTTTCCTTCTTGTTTTGGAATTCAAACTGCCACACTTTTTTAATACATTTGCATTATTAAATTGGCTAATGAAATGTTATGTATTTGACATTCAACCCTTTAAAATTCATCAAATCATCCTTTGCTTAGTATACTCAACATATTGCACTGAGGACTGATTCTTACCATTTTTCTGATGGATTAGGTAAGAATACATTATTTTTTGGAGAAAACTAAGAAGAAAAAAGTTGTGAAAGATACACAAACGGAAGGAGATCAATCTGATGCAAATATTCAAGAACAAGAAAAAATCAGACAGAGGGTCACAACTTTGATGAAAAAACAAAAGCTTAGAGCTGTGCATCAATTAGTGAATAAACAAATTGACTTCCAGCCTTGGGGCCAAGAAGCTAGGGCAAAGGTGGGAAGCCGTCTCCTTGAGTTGATTATAGAGGTAGCATATATACAACCGCCAGCAAATCAGTCAGCAGAGGGTCCACCGGATATTAGGCCTGCATTTGTACACACTTCTAGAACAGGAAAAGATATTAAGTATGTGATAATCCACCTTCTTTTAATTTTATTTCAAGTATTGGGCGGTTTTCACTAGTTCACTCTTATAACAGGGGGTGCAACAGAAGATATGGTGTTATCCAAGGTGATCCTCTTATTCGTAAGGGTCTTGAAAGAACTGTAAGTTAATTTATTTTTTCCCCTGCCTCTTTCTAGATATCGAAGTAGGTAAAGTCAATCTAAAAATGAAAGAAATCTAGGTTGACTTACTCATTTTATTTCTTATCTCTACTTTGTAGATTCTGATGCCACCCCCTAACCCCCTCTTTTACAGGCTAGGCACATGGTCATCCCATATATGCCAATGCTAGTGCCTCCAGTCAAGTGGACAGGGTATAATAACTCAGTTCTTCTTCCCCGCCAAGTTTTCAGATGCGCATTCAGTTATTTATGAATGATCTCTGTAATTGGTTGCTATAATAAGTGTTTGATTATTGTATTTTCTTTAAATTAGATCTTCGTATTACTTATAATATATGATAGGTTTCTTTACTTTTTCTGCCTCTTCTCTGTGTTTTTTTAGTGTGTGTGGGGGGAAGGGCCATTTCTCAAAGGGATCCATTGTTTTAAGGTTCTACCCTGTGTAGGATGTTTATAAATCTTTTTCTGGTAGGTAGTTGTAGATTCTAAAGTTGTCTGCTATACTTCTGGTGCCAACATTAGCTTTTTGTCTGACTAATAAAATAGGTGATTAAATCTACAGCCAGGGGAACAGATAGATAACGGGTATGGCAACTGATATTCTTGGTAGGATTTGTACAGATTTGTTAAAGGTATATGGGAAAGAAGTTGATTTGCAATTTTTTTGGGGAAGCTTGACATCTGTTTTTTATCACTATGCTTAATAGTCTACGGCTGCTCGAAACTCGTTAACTATGGAGTTTAGTTTAGGGTGCTCATATTTGTTCTGAATTAGTATCTTGATAGGATTATTGGTTATCAATTATCATGTCTTTGTTTGGGTTTCTATTGGATCAAATGTCAATTTTCTATTTCTAATTACCCTTCATGGTCTTTTTTAATAGGTATGACAAAGGTGCATATTTTTTTCTGCCTTCGTATGTAATGCTTTTATGGAGCACGCCAACAACGTGATACAGTTAAGAGGGCTCCCCGGGAACAATTGAAACCAGTTTTTGAGGTTTGTAATTTATGATTCTTTGGGGAAGGAATAACCGATCTTTACGTTTAAATTTATCTGTTTTTTCCAGGCACTGGATACTCTTGGAAACACAAGATGGAGAGTGAATAAGAGAGTACTCCACATCATTGACAGAATATGGGCCAGTGGAGGTTGTCTTGGAGACTTAGTTGACCGCAGCGATGTATGTTAATTTTGATTTTTATTATTTTTCCTCAGCATCTAATGATGTTTTCAGATTCACTATTTCACCAACCTGATTTGGTTATTCGAATATTCGGTCCATCATAACATTAGATGTTTTCAATATTTTTTTCCCCCAAGATCCCCTTGCCAGCGGCGCCAGATACAGATGATGAAACATTACTTAAGAAGTGGAAGTGGAAAGTTAAAAATATCAAGAAAGAAAACAGCGAGCGGCATTCACAACGCTGTGATACAGAACTCAAACTTGCTGTAAGATTAATTTTCACAATCTCATCTTAATATCTTATGTACATGGCAACGTTTATATAACCAGTTTTACCCTGCAACTGGTTTGCATTCTGTGTGTATTTTTAAATAATATTAATTGTTTCATTAAAACATATTACTTTGTCAGGCTTAGTTGTTTCATTTCATTCAAAAGTAGTTGTTATACTATAAAGTGATAGTTGTGAACCAATCATATCATACAGTAGAACTGTTTTACATAAGGCCAACTCTATGTCCATATGTTATTTTGTTGATACTATTGATGGCATCATCTTGATATTGGTCAGGTTGCATGAAAAATGAAAGACGAAGAAGGGTTTTTCTACCCACACAATGTTGATTTTCGTGGGCGCGCATACCCCATGCACCCACACTTGAACCATCTGGGTTCCGACATTTGTAGGGGTATCCTAGAGTTTTCAGAGGGACGACCTCTTGGAGAGTCGGGCTTGCGCTGGCTCAAGATACACTTGGCCAACTTATTCGCCAATGGGGTCGACAAATTATCTCTTGATGGTCGATTAGCTTTTACTGAGAATCACTTGGATGATATATTTGATTCTGCTGATAGACCACTTGAAGGAAAGCGCTGGTGGTTAAGTGCAGAAGATCCTTTTCAATGTTTGGCAGCATGTATTAATCTTGCTGAAGCCCTGAGAAGTCCATCCCCTGAGGCAACAAAATCTCATATTCCAGTGCATCAGGTAATGTTTCAACATAGTTTTCTTTTTTACTAAATCGTCTAAATGCTTATCAATTGATCTAACAAACCATTGCTACTGTGGAAGACTGCACTTGCATATGCTTTTACACTAGTATAGTGCCCACGTTTACTCGGATTTTCAAAAGAGTCAATATTAATAATATATTATATGTTAAATAATTAAAAATCATTATGTGTATATTGTAAATATGAAAAATATGAATTATACATTGTTGCAAATTTGCAATATTTGAAAAAAAAAGAGAGGTAAAAATGAACTAAGAATTTTTAAAAGTGGATACAGTCTAAGAAATAATTGAATTTCTTGTTTTATTTTGAATTAACCTGTCGTAAGTTTACAAAATCATATATAAAAATTCATTTGATAATCAATTGTATAAATAATTAACTAACTAACTAATATAATTCTGCTATAAATATTAGAGATAATGAGCTTATTTAAGGGATACGTTAAAATAGTCAAATGTTTCTCTAATCTTATATCACTTCTTTCCTTTATTTGTTTCTTTAAAAATTTAAATTTAAACTATTAAACTTAATGATAGTCAGTGCTCATTAATTATTGACATATCATCTCATTATAAGGGGGATTTATATCGGTTCCAAAGAACTATTGATGTCCTGCTACTGTTTACATCTATTTTTATGTATTAGAAGAATATATATTATTTGTTGTTAACTCTATGAGACTAATCTCGATTAGCTAAAAATATTTGGCAAGTTTTTTGCATGATTTTTAGATTTTTGGGGTTCGCTTTGGTCTCATTTCTAGTGGGACCTTTCATTTCTATTGAGAATTTGGGATGTATTTTTTTACTGTGAAAAATTGGAAGTTTGTTTAGTTGAATGTTTGTAATGTGACAATTATTCGGATTTGAACATGAGATTTTGTTCAGTTGGGTATACTTTTTATATATTCACTAAAAAGAGATGATGAAAATGAACGTGTATTTGGTTGTATGTTTTAAGAGATTCATTTATATAGTACAAAATAATGATTAGTTGGTAGTGGTGGGTCATTTGAATGCACAAGCAAATTTGATGATGGTGGTGGCCCCGATTATGTATTTTGAATTGAATGTTTGAGATATTCTCTTGTAGGATGTGTGTAGTGAAACGACGATTTTCAGAGAAAAACAAAGCAAACAAACATGATTTTTCATTTTGAAAGTATAAATCTGAATAAAAGTGGTTTGGAAATTGGACCAAATGTAACTAAAAGTTCATTGAATTGTGGCCTTGTTCCTTTCAAGTTTGTTTACTGTTGAAGCAGTTTGTGAATGTTTCCAAGGCAATTCTATTGCTATTGCACATATAATAGTTAACTAAAGAATGGCTTATTATATTTTTTCTTCTGCCTCCTTTGATATCATTTCTACTTGATGTTTTTCTAGGATGGTTCCTGCAATGGTTTACAGAACTATGCTGCTCTTGGTAGAGATAAGGTGTGTTTCTTTCTTTCTTCTGTCCACAATGCTCTATAGTATCAGCTTTGCAAATATAGTTTATTGGTTCGTATTAAAGTGAAGATTTAACAAGTGAATATATCTTGAGTTAATTTGTTAGTGAAAGTTTAGATATCAGTTAAGTGGACAAAGATATGTAATCTGTTCTTGATAATCACCTTCTTTGAGATGGCAAATAAGTTATTGTGTGTAGATCTGAACTTTCACGTTGTTCAGATTTTCTGTTGATCAAATGAAAGTTGTCCTATCCTTGCTACATTCTATTAGTTTTTCTTTTTCTTTATTGTTTATAAGCTTTATTTACGCCTCCACTGTCAAGCTGGACTGATGTTGCCATTGTCACCAATTTAGCTAGGAGCAGCTGCTGTTAATTTGGTTACTGGAGAAAAACCTGCTGATGTTTACTCAGGAATAGCTGCCAGGTAGCCTCTTTATATTTTCATACTAGATCCTCTTTGCTGTTGATAAATTATTTTCCATTTTTAATTAAATATAATAATAATAGAGAATAGAAAAATATATTAGAAATAGAAGAAAGTGAAGAATATTTTAGATTGTTTTCCAAATAATATTAGTCTTTATATGTCTTTGCTAAATATGTGACACTCGTGCATTGTAAGACTATACAGTGGACATCTTGATTTGTTTATCCTTTTTAGAAGTGGAGATCGTGAACTTGGCACGGAATGTTTAAGCTCACTACCTTTGCTTTTTTGAAGTTCATTTCAGAAAATTCTCTTCAGATTTACTTTTGTTACAGAATAAGATCTGGGAAATTACTAACAAATGCAATGCTGAGGCCATAGTCGGTCCATAATTATTCCTTGACCGTGAATATGCATGAAGAACTAGGTTATTTAAACTTGTTACTTTGTTGATCATTCTTTTATTCAGGGTCCTTGATATCATGAAGGAAGATGCGCAAAAGGATCCTGCTGTATATCCTGAGGCATTGCAAGCAAGACGATTGGTCAATCAGGTTTGTGCCGTTGTTTGAGGCTAACATATAACTCTGTCGTGTAGATTTGGTATTTTTCTGGAAGTCATAGTTATTGATCATAGAATGTAACTTTGTCAGTAAATTTATGGCATAATGCATAAAAAAATTCCTCAAGCTATTGTCTTATGTTCTGATAGGTCCCTAAACTACTTTTTGTTTAAGTTTCAAAATTTTATTTCACGAGCTCCATTAAGACGAAATTGATAGATTTTTTTATACACTGTAATTGTCCCGTTAATTAATGTACACGTCAACTTTATTAAATTTAAATTATATGCAAAAGTATTTTTCGCAAGCTATCTTAGGTACTAATTGCCTGAAGTATTGTGGTTAAAACGACTTGCACAAAACATATCTTGATATTAATAAAATTAATATACATATTATTTAACGGGACAATTAAGATAAATGGGAAATTCCGTCAAATTTCATTTCGGGGGAGCTCGTGAAATAAAATTTCAATAATTAAGGGTTTTTTTAAACCAAAATATAGTTTAAGGACCTATTCGATACAAAAGTTAATAGTTTAGGGACCTTTTGATGCATTATGCCTAGATTTTTTCCACATTCGGCTCAATACTTTCTTTAGTACTTACTAATACTCGTGATGAAATGCATCCATGAGATTTTATTTTGGTTGATCTGGTATTAAATTTTGTCTTCGTTTTTCTCCTTTAGCGTGGTCTCCTCTTCCTTATTAAAAACATCTGGATGATTATCAGGTGGACCGGAAGTTGGTTAAGCAGACTGTCATGACGTCAGTGTATGGAGTAACTTATATTGGGGCTCGAGATCAGATAAAGAGAAAATTAAAGGAACGTGATGCCATAGGGGATGATGCAGAAATTTTTGGTGCAGCCTGTTATGCAGCAAAAGTATGACACAGCTAATACTGTTCCATGAAAACAACAAATACAGTTCAGTGAAAACAACTAATACTAACCAAACAATATCTTTTAGTAAAACAATATACAATTTTAAAATGCACTTGACTTGCATGGTGCAACTGGTGCATGGAAGTATTTGTCAATCTATAATTGCTAATTGTCATATCAAATCAGTTTCTTTCCAAACTCCATATATCTGTTAGAAAATGCTTATAAATACTTAATTTTTTTAAAATCGCCTAAAAATAAATATATCATTTTTATTCGTCCGGTGGAAGCATGTCGAAGTTGGTGGATATTAAAAAGAAATATGTCCTTTTCTGTATCTTTCTCTGCATTTCTTAATGAGTTAACTAAGACAATATTCCCATGATATCTAATTTGTGTTTGCTGTTGCTGGTAGATTACCTTAACTGCACTAGGGGAGATGTTCGAAGTTGCCAGGAAAATCATGAGCTGGCTCGGAGAATGTCAAAGGTGGGTAAGGATTTTTTTGGGGAATCCAATATGATCTATTTTGTGAAACAAAATTATTCATTAAAACCGTGTTCACGAATATGGGTAGTGAAATGAAGTTATTAAACTTTATATGAGATGATGTTATTCATTATCTTTTATAACATGATTCACTTCTAACTTTCATCTTTACCATTTCTAAATAATTGGTTCTTACTTAATTATTATTTTTTTGATTAAATACTACCTATTCATATTTATTTGTGTCATTAACCATTGCTCTTTTCTTTATATTTCAAAATTGTTTGGTTTTTGAGTAAGTACGAAATTTCCAGTAATTCTTATGCATTGAGATGGATTTTTTGGTATATATGGTTCTATATAGTCTAGATTATCAAGTGAAAGCAATGTTTAAATCTTAAGTTCTTTATATCTTTGCTCATTTATCTTCTCTACATACTAGTCCTGGATGAACTTAAAATGCATGTAGCTACTGTTCGTATTTGATACCACAATACTAATAAATGTATACATCAATTATCATGCTGCATTGAATCCTTTTTACCTTCATTTATAAGTCAACCTTAAAATATATCTCCCAAGCTTTGTTATTCCTCTAATAGAGACATCACGTTTTGCAGATAATAGAAGTGCAACCTGATCATCTTGAATTAATTAAATATTTTTATGTGCAAAAATTACAAATCTCCCACAGGTTATTGCATCGGAAAACGAGCCAGTTTGTTGGACAACTCCACTTGGACTACCTGTGGTTCAGCCTTACCGTAAAACATCAAGACATCTTGTAAGGGTTGCAGAATTTTAAAAAAATCACATATTTTTAAGCATTTGCTGGAGAACTCTTCTCTCTTCTTTTTTCTTTTTTTTTTTTTTTTTTTTTGTTTTTTGAGCTATTTTTTACTGTTACTGCAGATTAAAACTTCTCTCCAGGTTTTGACTCTCCAGCGAGAGTCAGAAAAGGTAAGCTTGCGAGCCATGTGATTTTGTCAATTTTCTGTCCATTAAATCAGTGAAAAATGCTTTCCTGATTCTTGTAAACAATCAAATACTATGATATGCTTATATCCTTTTGTAGTTTCAGACATCCTTGATTCAATTAGATGTAACCTTCAAGACCGTGGATCCATTAAAACTGCTTGATTTATGCTCTGATTATTTGTCCATGTTATTTTGGCTTCTTCAAGCCAATTTATCAAAACATAATGTTGATCTTCATTCTTACTCAAAAGATGATTTTGCAATCCTGTTGCAGGTAATGTTTACGAGGCAACGAACAGCTTTTCCTCCAAATCCGTTCATTCCCTTGATGGTTCACATATGATGATGACTGCAATTGCTTGCAGAAAGGCAGGCTTGACTTTTGCAGGTCTCTCTCTCTCTCGCTCCCCTCTCTCTCTCTCTTCATATCCAAAATGTCCCAACCTATTGGCCTGTGAATTACCTTTTTTCACTGATTGCAGGTGTTCATGATTCATATTGGACTCATGCATGTGATGTCGATGAAATGAACAGAATACTAAGAGAGAAATTCGTTGAACTATACGGAACACCAATTCTAGAGAATGTATGCACCCTCACTTTCTGACCTCTATTATTTGGTTTAATTAGCAAAACTAGTTTTACTTTATATACATTAGTAACAGACAAAACTTCTATGAACTTGGTTCACAGAAGTTTTATGGTTTAGCATGCGAAGTGTCACAGTTTAGTGATTTTGTGAACATTAAAGTATTTTTATAACGTGATACTTCATGTGCTTAACAATATTACTTATTTATTGTTTTCTCCCACTATTTATGTCTTCATCGAGGTCTAACCATATCCTATTTGAACAGTTATTGGAGGGGTTTCAACAGTCCTTCCCTACATTGTCTTTCCCTCCATTACCCGATCGGGGTGACTTTGATCTAAAGAGAAGTGTTGCAGTCTCCTTATTTTTTCAACTAATCAGCTCAATCCTTCTTGTCCCTCCATTTGCATTGGACAAACAGGACTCGGAACAAAACGGGCTCAGGATATTACGGGCTTCACCATTACTGTATAATGGTTAATGTGTACCGGGTTTTATGTGTACATACAAGCTCAAGAAGAGCTTTCGGTCATTCTTCGCATCCATGGCCGGAGTTTCTTGTACAGTTTGCGGAACGCAATGTAGTGCTGTGAAAGCTTCACAGAGTGATACTAGTCGAAGGAAGCTCATTGCTAATTTGGTGCCATTCTTGCCCAAATGATCACTCTGGAGGATTGTAGTCGCTGTAAATATTCTTGTAATTGTGATTTAACCACACAATAGGGTATCCCCATCTTGTTACTTTGCTTACAGAAACTCTTTCATTTTTTTAAAATACAATTTGGGGCATCGACAATAGTATTCTTTTATATCTTTTCTGTCGCAAGTCTGAAATGTATCATAGAATATTTTGAAGAATTTGTAAGATATCAATGACCATCTTTTAAACTTGACAACAAGCTTGAGTTCAAGCTTATTACTTATGCGTTAACATTTTAAAAATTTTACTATATCTTTACTGACTACCTTTCTATATTTGTGGCTCAAATTAAAGTCCAATTTTAATTTATACTCCGATAGAATGCATTCATTATTATTCGATTGATCAAAATGTCCCAATTTAATATACTTATTTTTTAATTTTTTTTAAAAGAAAAATGATTTTTTGCGTCATTGTGTATAAAGGTAAAAACTTTATGATTCTAATAATATTTAAGGGTGTTTGCAAATCATATAAAATGGGTAAGAATTGCTTATATTTAAAATTTTATTTAAACAACTTTTAAAAATAAGTGATTTTTGAAGTAGTTACTTGTGTTTGCAAACATACCCTTGATGTGTCTTTTTATCTGTGCAAAATTTTGTTCAAACTTATTTTAATGGTCCGAAAGGAGTAGTTCATGTGATGAAGAAGAAGAGTTGGGCAGGAAATAAGGAACTTGCTCTCATGACTTAATTAATGTGACTGACTCATAAAAATAACACTTGGATGCACCAGTTGCAAAAAAATAACTAATACCATTTTAAAATATTTTTTAAGTTCTGGGTCTGCATCGATGATAAAAGATATTTCACAACTCATAAAATACTTGCTGAAAAAGAAAATGTACATTTTGAATATAGAGCTTCAAACAACCTGCAGAATATATCACTTCAAGCATTTCTTTGTTCTTTTCCAGACATGTCTGCGCAATAAAGAGACCTCGTACAAGACAGTATACTGTACATAATATACAGATGAGCCTTAAGAATAACACTGCAAATAATGACATAAATATGTAGCAACAAAGATCAATTATATTCTGGAAAAAATGAGTGTCGCTATTTTAGTGAAGGTGGAATCTGATAAGCAGATTGCATTTTAGATTCCAACATGGAAACATATTTGTCAAGCATAGAAATTACAGCTTCGAATTCAGTAACGTGCTGCTCTATGAAATCGAGCTGCAGAACATGATCGTCAAAGGTACAGCTTTTTAACTTCAATTGCTCCACGAAAACGCTTAATCCTGAAGCCACATCACCATACCCCTTGTATTCTTCTGCTACCCTCACATTCATTTTCTCTAAGAGCTCAAGAACATTATTTGTTCCCTAGGACATTAGAACATTTGACAATCATAATCAGACGTAAGGAAAATGTTGTAGACAAAAAGGGACATTATGATTAATTATGCAGAGAAGATGCTAACCATATTGGCAGCATTTGAAACAATTTGAGATAACTTATCACTAGATTGAAGGTAATAAGTTGTCATATTCATCTTTAACTTCAATATCTATAGCTGTGCAGTGCAGGCAAGAAACATGCGGTGCATCGGAGGGTTCTTTCTACAGTTGGTACAAATTGTTCTCTTTTTTCTTCCCCATACATAAAAATTTGTTTCTAATTGTTGTTACAAAATATAACATCAAGTAAAATCCTATCAGCTATTGAGGTTTCATTTTGAAACAAGAAAATCAATGAGAAATTTTATTAATCTCCACCGTCTCTTCACCATCAAGCAAGCCCATATGATTTCCGTCCAGCACAGCCCATCCCAGCCCAAGGCGGCCAACCACCACCACCACTACCAAAGATCGTTAACACAGCTACTTTTTTTTTGCTCCCCTGCCCCCACCCACACCCCCTTTTCTTCAAGATGTGGAGTCAACAATCTCTTCACTTCCACATGTATATTTTACATCTTTTAAAACATGATTTATCCAATTCTTTAGCATGTTTAACTAAAAAGAAATTGGGCCTCATATTTAAAAGACACGCCTGAGGTTCGCACCCCCTTTGCTCCTCCATATGCCTTACGCCTCTAATAACTAGTCGTAGTATCGTTTGCATCAATCCACATTCACATAGAAGGGAACAAACAAAACTAGAGCATAGTAGTCTAATAGTTTACTTATCAAATGCTCATTTTCTTCCTACAGCATATCACCAATACATTTTTTGTTTATTGAATGCAAAATGCACAAGATAAAGGTTAATTCTCTAGTTCATCTACCAATTCTCACCATTCAAGTACCAACAACAATTTCAAAAATCTCTATCTACTTCATCAAAATTCAAATCAACCGTATAGATTTGCATGATCTAGTGGATTTCAACAGGGTCAAATTTAATGAAAGTAATGTCTGGGAGTTGTGATTACCTGTAGCTCGCCTTTGATCATGGTGGAGACATTGGTGAAGAGATCATTGAGTGATGTCGCCAGTTGGTCCTGCTCAGAACCCATTCCAACACACCTTTAATCACCTACCTCACTCAGAAAACAATTCTCTGCTAAGCTCAAACCAAAATATCCCAAATTCAATGCATACCCTAATTCATAAATCAAACCACACATAAATACCTCTCTTCTTCTTGATTTTGATTTATTTTCCCCTTTTATGAATCTTGAGAAAAATGTGAAGACCAGATTTTTATTTATTTTTTTTTTTTCTTTTTTTTTGCTCAGGCCTTTACCCATTTACTAGCCCAACTTTATTCATGGCCCAAGACGCTTTACTTTCAATTTTCAACTCGATAATTTTTGAAATTAAAATAGAAATTGTCAAAGTGTATGTTATAGAATAAATAAATTGCATGTTTATGTGTAATAAATTGCATATTTTAAAAATGTACTTGAGTTGCATGATGTAATAAATTTAGACTTTCCAATCTCATTTTTTAATATTGTAAAGCATATTTTTCTCTCCAATGCCATAAAACCTACCCAATCCTTGCAAGTCATATTATATGATCCAACTAAAATAATAATGGAACATGAAAATTAAAGGAAAAACCTCAGTGCAAGTGTTTTTTCTAATGTTTTATTTTTACCTTCCAATCAAAAGATTTTGAACATCAAAGTCTTTTGTTACATACGCATTCTTAAAAAACACGCAGTTATAAAATCATAAAAAATGATGTTTCATGTAAAGAGAAGTCTCGAACTATCATATTGATGCAATATTTTCGGGGCAAATTATTTCTCCTCTTTTAACCTATGAGAGTCGAGTAACACTCATGTAAACTAAGTTTATATAGAGCTGTTAGAATGGGTCGTCGGGTCGAGTTGATCCACAATCCACTTCAACCCACATTTTTGTGGGTTTTGGCGGGTCAACCCACTGTGGGCTTAGGTCGAGAACTACCCAACCCAACCCAACTCAGGGTAGCGGGCTTAGTGGGATTTTTTTAATAAAATATTATTATTTTTACATGTATTATTTATAATAAATTTTAAAGTACGTCTTCGGTGAAACTTGTTAATATCATTAAATTTTTACCACTACGCTTATAAATTAATATCATAATACTTGTAAACTGAAATTATAACATTAAATGCTAGAATTGAACAACACGTATTTGACTGTGAAAACAAATATGAGACGCACCAATAAGGAACGTGTGAAAACTGATATGAGATAGAGTGATCACTTTATAATTTACATCTACTTTTTTTCAACACAAATTTTAATATACAATCATCCACACTTTATTATTATTATTATTATTATTATTATCTACTCTACTCAACTCAACACACTAACTTTTTTTTTTTGACAGGAAAGGGAAAAGATATATTAACTAGTCAAATCGGCATCAATCACAACGTCAAACTCTGAAGGAACAACCACAGAGAAAAACGGTTCTGGGCACTGAAAACTAAAAGCAGCAAACTTATGAGCAACTAAATTACCGGATCTCCTCACCCAGGTAAACTGAACACAATCAAAAGAACAAGATCAAACGTGAATATCATCAATAATAGACCCAAAATAGGACAAATTCGAGTCCAAACGGTGGAGCACATCAATTAGAAGTTTTGAATCAGCCTCCACATGCACTGTCCGTATACCCCTTTCTCTTGCAATTTCCAACCCTCGCCTCATAGCTAATGCTTCCGCAACATCGACTCCATAACTCGCCGGCAAATGCTCCGCAAAGCACCAACAAACAGCCCTCTGCTCATCCTTGGCAACCCCCCCAATTCCCGTCCCAACACCAGCAACAATTGAAGCATCAGTATTGATTTTCAGAACGCCAACTGGTGGCGGCACCCATAGATCAAACCTCAGTGCACTTCTCCTCCTTCTCATACCACCAGCCATCGTTCTCAATTCATGCACCATAGCCGAGATCGAGCAATTAACCACGCATGCTTCCCTCCTATGGTTTCTAAATATAAGGCAATTTCTTTCATTCCATAGTATCCAGAGTGTCACCACAAAACACACAAAGTCCTCCCACAAAGCCTCATTCATCTCCCTTACCCAAGTTGCCATCATCTTATCAGTGAAAACGACCGCCAAACCCGTCGCCCCCACACCTCTCTCGCCCATTGGCAATCACGTAGTGCATGCTCCGCCGTCTTAATCTCAGTTGCACATCACACACATATCGGGTCAACGTCCACAAAACGTCCCACAAGATTAATTTTCGTAGGTAGCACGTCATGTAAAAGTTTCCAAATGAAAAAAACTGGATCCGCGGTGTAACTCCCAGCTTCCAGACCCACCTCCATCGTTCTCCCTCCGAATTCCCGTCATCCCCCATTTCATGTGTATACCCTGATTAGAGGTGAAATTGAGTGAGTTACGAGCGAGTTTTAGCCATGTTTTGAGTGTTTTTAGTGATATTCTTGTGGTGAATGAGCATAATCTGTATAAAATCACTAATTTTCTTCTTTGGTTTGTATAAGAGGAAAGAGGACTGAAAATGGAGCTCGTGAGACTTTGCGGTGCATGAATCGGACTCCCGGTTGAAAAGATATGAAAGAAATACTGAAAAGTATTAGTTGAAGTGAAGAAAGGTGAGAGAAGGATGAGGTCGATCACCTAGAGCTCGACAAATGCGGTCGAGCGGGCACAAGTTCAGGGAGCAATCGGCGCTCGACCAGGTGTGGTCGAGCGAAACCGCTCGACCAAGGAAGGTGCTCGAGCGCAAGGGAATCCAGCGATGTAGAAGCGCTCGACCAAACTAAGTGGTCGAGCGATACTGCTCGACCAAAAGACCTGCTCGAGCGGTCTGATTAAGCAGGATATATAAGGCAGACGGGAAAAATTAGAAGAGGACGCTTTTTTCAGGGGAAGAGGACGAAAATTAGATAGAGGAAAGGAGAAAAAAAGTACCTAGGGTTCAGGGAAGAAGGAGAGGAATTCATCCACTAGTAACACAATTCGATTCACAAATTTACTGGTTTAACATTCTAGTTTTCCTGATTTTGTTTTGTTTAATTTCTCAGTTTTTACTTTTGAAGAACAATTTAAGGTTTATTTGAATTTCCTATCCAATACTCTTTGTGCTACTTGAATTCAATTGATTATCCATTGTTGATTTGGATTATGCATTCTTTCTTAATGAGTTCTATGATTTCGTTGGTTATTTGTGATTTGATGATCAAGATGTTAGGCTAAACTTTTGATTGCTTTGGATAGGATGACCGCGTAGAAATAGTGAATTGGTTAGGCGATTAGGATGATTCGAAGTGTAAATTGAATAATCTTCTTAAATTGCTAAGTGGAATAACCAATCCAATAAAAACCATTTAATTGAGTACCAAAGTTGTTAAAGAGAGGACGACCAAATCACTCTTTTCCAACGAATAGGCTTGAGGAGAGGGTTTGTGACGGGGTTGGTAATATACCGGTTCATTTAGGGAGGACGACCGAATCGCCCAACTTGAATAAGGGCTTTAGCAGTTAAGCACAATCTTAATAACTTGGTTATTTGGTGAGTGAGGTAAAGAGGGTATTAGTTGAGTAGTCGGGAATAAAAATCGAGCTTTTGTTGTATCTTATTTAGTGCGGGATTAGGGAAGTTGATTGCCTAGTTTCAGTACACTTAGGGTTATTCTTTTGTACACCAAGATAGTCTTTGTCGCCAAACCAATTCCAATAGTATACGTATGGATTCCTATCCAAAGCAATATTCTCCAATATTTGCACTTCATCTGAAGTTAGAGTAATCTTTGTCCTTTGCTGATTTTCTGTTAATTCAATAGTAGTGAAATAGAACTATCAAATTGCACCATTATTAGTTACAAAGCATAGATTTCCAGGGACTTACACGCATACAAAACTTCCTTTGGGTTCGATACTACTTGGTCTAAATACTTACCCTTGCTACAGTGATCCCATACTCTTGTGGGGTAACTGCTAGTTAAGAATATAGCATTTTACGGCCAAGTCAATGGCGCCGTTGCCGGGGATGTGACGTATGTGCTTTGTGTAAAACTTGGAAATAGATTAGTAGCTAGTAGTGGGTGTTTTCTTTTCTGTTTTTACTATATTTTTGTGTTAGTTGCATTTGATTTCTTTGCTCGAGTTTTCAGGTTTATGAGAACACGCTCAAAAGGAGAAACAAGTGTTGATTGAACCAACTAGACCCCCGGGCTATAGAAGAAGGAATCGAGCTTTTTCAGAGAGAATGGGCTGCGGTAGGGAATGACGGGTTGAATGTGGATGGAAATGGAGGAACCGAGAGAATCGGTTGCAAACGTAAGGGATTAATAACCAACCCACAAAGAAAACCAACCATACCCCCCAAAACCAAACGCAGATCCCAACCAACCAAACCCAAGAAAAACAATTCCCCAACCAAAATCAAAACTTTCAAAACCTTAATCATCCATACAACAACCAACCTTACCAAAATCCACCTTACCAAAACCAGCAGAACCAAAACCACCAACCAAACCCAAACTATAACCCACACTACAACCCTCTCTACCAAAACCAACAAAACCACCCAAGGGGAGGGAATCCTGATATGGCTATCCGAGGGATGTTTGAGGCTCAACCTCAAAGACACTATGATGGAGTGGCTTTGCCAAGGGTGGAAACTAACAACTTCTCTATTTCACCGGGATCCTTAAGATGCTCCTTGATTCTCGGTTCGAGAGGAGAGGTCGGGAGAGACAATCCAAACACTCATCTCCGTAACTTTTTTGATGATTGCTTCCCGACATTTGATTACAATGGGATGTCGAAGGATGCAAAGAAGCTCGAGTTGTTTCCATTCTCAATGTACCGGGATAGCTAAGGATTGGTTTGATAACACAATTCCCCGAGGAAGTATCACCACTTGGGCTCAAATGGAGCGAGCATTTTTGGAGTGTTTTTATCCTCCATCCAGAACAATGAAGGCAAGAACTGAGATATCTACATTCCGTCAAAAACCTAATGAGGGTCTCAGTCAAGCATGGGAGCGATACTGTAACTTGTTGATTGAGTGTCCGCAGCATGGGTTCAGTGAGCAAGATACAATGGCCTACTTTTACTGTGGAATCCATTACAATGAGCAAAAGCACCTCAATGCTTGTGCAGGTGGTGGTTTTCTGAATAAGAGTGCCCGGGAGTGCAGAGAAATTGTGGAAGGAGTTAAAAATGTTGGGGAATGGAATGCTGATCAATCACGTCAGAGTGTGAATTAGATGGAAGACAGCATTGGAACTCAGAAGCTGTTGATGGCCATGATGGAGAAAATCAGTAATATTCAGGTTAGCCAACAGTTTGGGGGAGGAAGCAATGAGGCGAATGAGTTTATGAACCAGTCGGTATTTCAGCAGGAAGAGGCCAACTATATGGGGAGGCCGAATTACAACCAGCAAGGGTACTAACAGGGAAATTATCAGCAAGGGTGACCTACCTCTGGTCAACCTTTTATGCCTCAGGGTCCATCACCTTCACAGAACCAATGGCAAAATAATTCAAATTATCAAGGGGGTTCTACATCCTATCCGAATCAGTGGAGAAAGAACGAGAATTTTTCCTATGGAAATTCAAAGGCTAGAATCACTGTTCCACCAGGTGTTGATCCGGGTTCAAAGCCTCCTGGTGGAGAAGACGGAACATCAGTTGCTGAGATGTTGCAACTTCTTGTGCAATAAGGTGAAGAGGTGAAAAAGAGATTATCTTCTCTTGAATTTGATCAGAAAGGGGCGAATAAGAAGAACGAGAGGAGAGAACAAGATTTCTAGAGCATGCAGCAAGAAAACAACAGGCGATTTAATGCGCTTGAATATCAGATGGGACAGATAGCGAAGTCAATAGGTAGAGAGACGGGCAAATTCCCATCTATGCCCGAGGTGAATCCGAAGGAACATTGCAAAGCTATTGAGCTTAGAAGTGGGAGGAAGTATGATGGACCTCCATTACCGGCTGAGGTAGAGGAAAATCATAGGCAAGTTGAGGAAGATAGTGAGGGAAAAAAGGTGGAAGATGATGAACCAGTGGAAGAGGTAGACAGTGGAAAGCTAGAAAAAGGGAAAGAAAAAGGGGAAGAAGGGTGTGTTGATGAAAAAAGGGTACCAAAGTGGAAGACTTCGAGAAAAAAAAGGCTCAAGGTGAAAGAAACTGAACGGGATGAATGGGGGGTGCCTAAATCTGTGGTTCCTGTTCCTTATCCTCAAAAGTTTATGAAGAAGAAGTTAGACGAGAATTTTGCTAAGTTTTTGGAGGTATTCAAGAAAATGCACATAAACATACTTTTTTATGATGCATTGGAGCAGATGCCGAATTATGCAAAGTTCTTGAAAGATCTAATTGCTAAAAGGAGGAGAGTTGATGAACCTGAGCTCGTTCAGTTGAACCACGAAGTGAGTGCAATGGTGCACAAGGCACTTCCTCCAAAGTTGAAAGATCCGTACAGCTTCACTATTCTTTGTGACATTGGGAATGGAATCAAGAAGGGAGCTTTATGTGATTTGGGGGCTAGTATCAACCTCATGCCCTTATCATTATTCAAGAAGCTGAACTGTGGAGAACTGGAACCGACTATGATGACTCTTCAACTAGCCGATAGGTCTATCACTCGACCTCAAGGCGTAGTGGAAGATGTTCTCGTGAAAGTGGATGGTCATGTCTTTCCAGCTGACTTTGTAGTCCTTGAAATGGAAGGGGATGAGCATGTGCCCTTAATCTTGGGAAGAACTTTCTTGTCTACTACTGGGATGGTCTTAGATGTGGCAAATGGAAAAATCACGGCGAAGGTGGATGATCAAGAGATAAAAATTGTTCTTTATGAGGCAATGAAATATCCGATGGGGGATGAGAGTTATCATTTTGTTGATATGATCGATCTTTGCTCTGATGACACACTCAATAGTGAAGAATTGAAGCGAGGAGGAGGTGGCGCTTGTGTGGGGAAGAAAAAGAATTGCACTTGGAGGAGAAGCCTTTTTGAGGCGATGTTAACAAAGCCCCACCATTGGAAGTTAAAAAGGAATTGAAGCCATTATCGGACCACCTTATATGATTTTACTTGGAAGATAATGAAAGGTACCTGTTATTGTTTCTTCTTCTTTATCTCATGGTCAATTAGATAGACTCCTCAAAGTGCTACGTAAGCACAAATCGGGTATCGGTTGGTCCTATGAGGACAAATGAGGTAACATGGTTTTCGCTTCATGAAAGTAAGTAAGTTCGGTCCGGCAATAGGACCTTAAAAATAATGCTGAATGGGAGGCAACCCATTTGTTTTTGGTGTAATTTCAATTGTTTTGTGTTTTATCGTGGTGTTTTGATCTCGGGTATTTGAGGATGTTGAGTGTGGTACATTTTAAACCCCGTGTGGTAAGAGGAGAGATCACCGGATGTATCGCCCTCCACCACCTCCGAGAGCAATGATGATGAGATGGGGAACTCCCCAATTTCTAACTCTTGTCTTTTCCTTTTCTCTTTCATTTATTCTATTTGGGCATATACTTAAACTGGCTATCTCTTGGCACTTATGAAAGCGGGGTGTGAATTGACTTGATTTCATTGTTGATTGACGTCCTCCTTGCTTATATGTTGCTTTTACTTTGAGTGTGAATCTTTGAGTTGAGTAATTGTTGAATGGTTGAGTGCTTGAGAATGTGTGTAGTTGTGAGTAAGGTGGATTTGAAAGGGAAGTCGTGCACTTGCGATTTTTCTTTTTGAATATTTGTGTGGCATGAGGCATAAGTTGCTAGGTCTAGGAATGGATGTGAATAACCGTGAGATTTGAGCCTTTAAAGAGATTGAAATTCATCATATTCGTCTCATTCATTGTGTGTGAATCATCACCTTTGAGGTGCTAGAACTTGTGGATATTCTCTCTTCTTGATTGTGTCTTGTATTACATGCCGGAAGTGATCATAGGCCATGTTTCGATTTGTAAGTCACTTTAGCCCAAATTTCCCAACCAATGACATTTTTCCCTTGCTAGCCCATTTGAGCCTGAGGCCTAATCGTTTGTTAGCAGATTTAAGCCATGTCCGTTTTAAAATTATTTTGTCCAAAATTGAGTGGAGAATAGGAAAAAATTTAAATAAGGGGGTGAAATTGGTTGATGTAAAGAATTGATGAGTTGAGTGTATTCATGAACAGCTGAATGGGAAGCTTGTGGAAAGATGGGAAAGAAATAAGAGTGAGTTGAGCAACATAAAAGATACATTCTTGCTCGGAAAAAAAAAGGGAACGAAAAGAAAGGAAAGGTTGAAATGTTTTAGTTTGGGGGAGGGAGAATTGAAAAGAAAAAAAGATGCAAATAACATTTCATTTGATAACAGCACTTTCATACCTTAGATTGAAATAATTTGACTACGATTTTCTTATTCTCTGCTCATTGAGTCAGTTTCTCATATACTTATCCCACCTGTTCAAAGAGCCTTCCGTTACAACCTAGTGAAAGTCCTTGTTGATCCGGTATGAATACATTGAATGTGATCGATGTTGAGAGTATTTACAAGCATATGATCACTGATTTGTGTGATTGATTGTTTGAGTGTCCCTACTTATTGAAAAAAAAACTTGTGAGGGAGTGAAACACACCGTCGAGAGCACATCCATGTTTGATTTGGTGAGTTATGTTGATTGCCCATGAGTAGAAGAAAAGATGATGAGTTTGTGTCGAGTGACCGACCATTGAAAGTTGAAAGCAATTGCATGCATGATTTGGTATCTCGATTTGTTTTGTCAATTTCACTCAATTTATAATTTCATTGCTTGGGGACAAGCAACATTGTAAGTTTGGGGGAGTTGATTAGAGGTGAAATTGAGTGAGTTACGAGCGAATTTTAGCCATGTTTTGAGTGTTTTTAGTGATATTCTTGTGGTGATTGAGCATAATCTGTATAAAATCACTAATTTGCTTCTTTGGTTTGTATAAGAGGAAAGATGACTGAAAATGGAGCTCGTGAGACTTCGCGGTGCATGAACCGGACTCCCGGTTGAAAAGATATGAAAGAAATACTGAAAAGCATTAGTTGGAGTGAAGAAAGGTGATAGAAGGATGAGGTCGAGCACCTGGAGCTCGACCAATGCGGTCGAGCGGGCACAAGTGCAGGGAGCAATTGGCGCTCGACCAGGTGTGGTCGATCGAAACCGCTCGACCAAGGAAGGTGCTCGAGCGCAAGGGAATCCAGCGATGTAGAAGCGCTCGACCAAACTAAGTGGTCGAGCGATACTGCTCGACCAAAAGACTTGCTCGAGCGGTCTGATTAAGCAGGATATATAAGGCAGACGGGAAAAATTAGAAGATGACGTTTTTTTTCAGGGGAAGAGGACGAAAATTAGATAGAGGAAAGGAGAAAAAAAGTACATAGGGTTCAGGGAAGAAGGAGAGGAATTCATCCACGAGTAACACAATTCGATTCACAAATTTACTGGTTTAACATTCTAGTTTTCCTGATTTTGTTTGGTTTAATTTCTCAGTTTTTACTTTTGAAGAACAATTTAGGGTTAATTTGAATTTCCTATCCAATACTCTTTGTGCTACTTGAATTCAATTGATTATCCATTGCTGATTTGGATTAT
This sequence comes from Stenogyne calaminthoides, assembly GCA_037126765.1. Classification (NCBI taxonomy): domain Eukaryota; kingdom Viridiplantae; phylum Streptophyta; class Magnoliopsida; order Lamiales; family Lamiaceae; genus Stenogyne; species Stenogyne calaminthoides. Next base: position 29,675,298 of record JBBCBC010000028.1, on the reverse strand, counting down.
GCATTCTTTCTTAATGAGTTCTATGATTTCGTTGGTTATTTGTGATTTGATGATCAAGATGTTAGGCTAAACTTTTGATTGCTTTGGATAGGATGATCGCGTAGAAATAGTGAATTGGTTAGATTAGGATGATTCGAGGTGTAAATTGAATAATCTTCTTAAATTGCTAAGTGGAATAACCAATCCAATAAAAACCATTGAATTGAGTACCAAAGTTGTTAAAGAGAGGACGACCGAATCACTCTTTTCCAACGAATAGGCTTGAGGAGAGGGTTTGTGACGGGGTTGGTAATATTCTAGTTCATTTAGGGAGGACGGCCGAATCGCCCAACTTGAATAAGGGCTTAGCAGTTAAGCACAATCTTAATAACTTGGTTATTTGGTGAGTGAGGTAAAGAGGGTATTAGTTGAGTAGTCGGGAATAAAAACCGAGCTTTTGGTGTATCTTATTTAGTGTGGGATTAGGGAAGTTGATTGCCTAGTTTCAGTACACTTAGGGTTATTCTTTTGTACACCAAGATAGTCTTTGTCACCAAACCAATTCCAATAGTATACGTAGGGATTCCTATCCAAAGTAATATTCTCCAATATTTGCACTTCATCTGAAGTTAGAGTAATCTTTGTCATTTGCTGATTTTTCGTTAATTCAATAGTAGTGAAATAGAACTATCAAATTGCACCCATATTAGTTACAAAGCATAGATTTCCAGGGATTTACATGCATACGAAACTTCCTTTGGGTTCGATACTACTTGGTCTAAATACTTACCCTTGCTACAGTGATCCCATACTCTTGTGGGGTAACTGCTAGTTAAGAATATAACATTTTACAGCCAAGTCATACCCCGTCTTCACAGTGTACACGCCATCTTTTACCCATCTCCACATTAATCTATCAGGCCCCCCAGCTCGTCGCAGCAGAATTGAACAAATTCGCCGCACTTCCTCCTGAGAGAACAACATCACCAACTTTTCCACATCCCATGCCATATCACCATCCTTCATCAAATCCGTCACTGTCATCCCCACACACTGAGGCTCCAAAATAGATTGGACACGAGAATTCTACCCATCCACTAGCCACGGATCCCCCCACACCTTAACACACCGCCCATCACCAATCCTCCACACAAGTCATTTTTCTAACAACTTTCGTCCTTCTAGTAAGCTCTGCCATGTATAACTAGAGTTGGACCCCATGCCAGCTTCCCAAAAACAAGTATTCCGGTAATATCGAGCTTTTAAAGTTTTGGCTAACAAGGATGTATCATCTTGGAGAAGTCTCCATCCTTGCTTCGCCAACATCGCTCTATTAAAAACCAGAAATTTCAGAGCCCTAACCCCCTTCACGCTTTTGGCTTACACAATTTCTCCCACGCTAACCAATGTACCCTCATCTCCTCCCTCTTTTGCCCCCAAAGAAAATGAGCCACATCCCCTTGAATTTTCCTTATAACGCCATCAGGAATTTTGAAACAACTCATCAGGTATGTCGGATTGCCTGCGCCACCGCCTTCACTAGACCAACTTTCCCGCGATTTGACAATATCCGCCCTTTCCAATCTTCGTTTTTTCCCACACCACCAGATCAAACACCTAAAAACAGCTTCTTTAGACCTTCCCACACGCATAGGAAGGCCCAGATACACTCCCAACTGCTCAATCCTTTGGAACCCCATTTCTCCCGCCAACACCATCGCCCGATCATCCCCAACTCCCCCACTAAAAGCAATATCGGACTTAGACAAATTTATCTCCTGTCCTGATGCTCTCTCATAAACTTGCAACACCCTCTTGACATACCTTATTTCTTCCACATTTGTTCGCCCAAAAATTATGTTATCATCATCGAATAGAAGATGTGAGATAGTTGCCGCCTGTCTACACACGCTCACCCCATGTAACGCCCCACACTCCACCTTCCATCGAACGAGTGCCGAAAGAGCCTCTGCGCAAAACAAAAACAAATAAGGTGATAATGGATCCCCTTGTCGGATACCTCTCGAAGGAGTAAAAGACGACGAAGGAAACCCATTAGTAAGAACCGAAAATGACACAGAGGACACACATCTCACAATAGTACACACCACCCCCCTATTCACCCCAATTTTTAGCAACACCCGCTCAAGAAACCCCCACTCCACTCTATCATACACCTTACTCGTATCTAACTTGAATGCAAAAGAACCCTTAGTCACTGCTTTATTCAGCCTCATATGATGGAAAATCTCAAAAGCTAACAAAGCATTATCAGTAATTAGACGACCAGGGACAAAAGCAGATTGAGAAGGACTAATAATATCAGGCAAAAAAAATTCAAACGATTGGCTATAGTTTTAGTAATAATCTTGAGAGATATATTACATAAACTAATAGGCCGAAAGTCTACAGGGGATGAAGGTTTTTTATTTTTTGGGATAAGCACAATATGGGTATTATTAAGCACAACAGGAGACACATTATTATTAAGCACATCAAGGGAAACAAGAACCACATCAGGACCAACAACATTACGTACTATCATTAATACTTTACTTCTTTATACTTTACATACTATCATTAATACTTTGACCACAAATTTTAATACATAATCAATCATTTATACTCCATCCCTTTTATACTCAATTGTCTTTTGCTAAAAATGTAAGCCCTGTATTAGATTGTTCTTTCGAAAAGTAACAATAATTTAATCACGCTTTTTCCAAATATCTCCTCTTAACATTTCAGAAATTACATCTTGTGTCATTAATAATTTCACTCAGGTTATATTTCTTTTGTTTCATTATCTTAAATTGATTAAAATACCCTAATCCAAAAGTTAATTTATCCTTTCAATAATAATAAGAAACTCTCAAATCCAAAAGCCATTTAATCTCTTTAATAATACACCCTCCGTTTTGTAATAAATATCCTTTTAGTTTTTTTTTGTTTGTCCAATATCAAAAGATCTTTTAGCCTTTTTTACTTCTCCCAAGTTTGCCCTTGTTTTAACTTTAAAAGATACTCCTTATTTCGAACTTATCTTTATTAAATCATGGAAGTTGGTAAAGAGATCATTCATTAAATAAGGGCAAATTTGTCAATACATGTCATTCTTAATTTCACTAAAAAAAACTAAAAGTACAGTTATTACAAAACTAAGGGAGTAATAAACAATTCTCAACTCTCAACTTCATCCAAAAGTCACTTTATCACTTTAATTGTGTATAAGACGTCGGGAGTACTTTTTAAAATTCAACTATTTCAAATCCTACAAAACTCACACTCTCACACTTATACGAAATCCACACACACCTTTGCTATTCATCAAATTCACTTTAGTGAATTCAAAATGCACTACAATCCATAAACAAGGAAGGGGTTATTTTTGAAATATTACAAGTGATTCTAATCACTTAGAATTGCACGTATAAATAATTTGGAGCGTTTTGAATCTCTTTTACCAGATTAAATAAAATGTAAAAAATTATAATCTAAAAAAGTTGAAAAGAAGGTGCTTTGACAGGTTATGACCCTTTTTTTTAAATGCTATTAATTTTTTTTCGTAAACATTATCAATTTTCCTTTAAAAAAAATTCAAACAATATTAATTATTCTTATTAAGCACTTCTCCCATAATCACTAATTTTAGTTAACTCTTCAAACGTACTCTCCCCGTCCCACACTCGATTATCCATATGCCAAAAAGATTCATCCCATACGAGATTACCCATCCAAAAAATAGCAATAGAGTATTATCATTTTACCAATTATTCTTTCTCAACATCTAAAAAATTATATTTTATGCCATTAATTATTACACACAAAAACATGGAGTATTTCTTTTGTCTCATTCTCTTAAATTGATTGAAATATTCTCATAAAAAATCACTTTATCTCGTCAAATACTAATAAATAATTTTCATATTAGATCCCGTTAAAATAGTAAATGAGTAATTGAGTTTGAAACAGAGATAATATACATTTGAGTAACATTTTTGTGAATCAGGACTATACATGAACTCTCTATTATGTGTAAACCCTAATACCATTATCGTAAAAATCTTTTATGTTTAAAAATAAATAATATTTTTTTATACATAACAATTTTTTTTTATAAATAATAGTGATATTAAAAAAATTGAACTCGAGTCACACAAGTTCATGACTTTTTGCAAATACACCCCCATAGTCCCATACACACCCCAAATTCCAAATATTACCCACCCAAAAGGCGAAAAGCTAGTAATGCCCGACCCGAAGAAGACGTCTTGTTTGACCCGCATCTTAAATTGCATTGCCAAAAACAGCCGAAAGACAGCAAAACGCAATAAAATAAAGAAATACAAAAAAATCCATGTCGCCGTTGCCTCTGTAGCAAATCTTAATGGAAGAAGAAGAAGAAGAAAAGGAATTTCCAAGCTGTAAATGAAGAACAATTCATTACTTTATTTCACATAAGGTACAACCTAAAACCCTTTCCCCTACTCAGATTTCACAAATCCGAACTAATTAATTCATAATATATGCAACATTTAGGTGCCCATCTCTTTAATCGGACACAATTTGTGAGAACCGTTTTAAATCACAATTTTTATTCAAGGTCTCTGTTTCTGGAGCAAATTTATTCTTTGGTCGATTATTGGGAGTAGAGAAATTCAATTGGGATCACGGCTGAGGAGAAACAATGTTAGGGCTGAGCTGAGATTTTGAAGTTGGGAAGTAGTCTGCATTTTTTGGCTGGTAAAAGCTGAGGACGAAATGAAGGCCGGGAGTGCTGCAAAGCTAATTGTTGATGCGCTGCTACAGCGGTTCCTCCCCCTTGCGAGGCGACGCATTGAAACTGCTCAAGTTCAAGTAAGTTTTTTTTTTTTTTTGTGAGAGTTTTTGGGCGTGGGGTGGGGAAAGGGGCGTTTGTAATCATGTGTTGGGGCATTGCTACATTCATTACCGTTAGGGGGAGTTCATTATGTTAAATTATTATAAGAATTTTTCCACTCGAACTTGCTCACACTGCCTAGTTGAATTATGCCATATATAGATTCTATTACATGTTTGTGATTTGTCAAAGAGTTGATTGTGCATTGTGTTTGGTAGGCTTTCATAAATGAAATGAAAGGACCAATTGAATATGTATCTGGGGAAGTGGTTAGGTATCCCAAATCCGGAGAAAAAAAAAAAAAGGTAAAAAGATTATTGGGCTGTTAAGGGATGACAAATATAGGATAGTGGAGTATTCGCGAGATCTTTTCATGACGTCATATATGGATGCTTTCGATATGTCAAACTGCCTTTTTCCGAAGATTTGTGCTTTTTATAATAAGCAATTACTGCTTGATTATTTATGGCGGTACTTCCTGCAGGATGGACAGTACCTACGACCATCAGATCCAGCTTACGAGCAAGTACTAGATTCTTTAGCAATGGTGGCTCGACACACACCCATACCTTTACTGGAAGCCCTTTCACGATGGAGAGAAAGGTTACCATCTCTATAAAACCGTTTCTATTTGAGCGCCAAAAACTATCTTCGTTTTATGGATTGTTTGTTGAATGTATTCCCTATCACATAGTATTGATGCTATCTATTAAGTTCATTTTCCATATAAAATCTTAACGATAACAGGAGTATGTCAGTGGCTGACATGTTCGTCACGTTTGACTAGAAAGTTGTAGTTTTAAAAGTGCGTGCCATAGAAATTGTCCATTATTTGCGAAGCATTCAAATGCTGTTTAGCTTCTTAAAATCTCTTCAAGAAAGTTTATAACTGATGCAGGTAGATCACAATGCCAAGTTAATATCAGTATAGGCTCTGGAAATTCTGGTTAGGATGCAAGCTTGACAATGGAGCTCTATTGCTACCCAAAATAGTTTATTAATTAAGCCACAGTAAAATAATTCTTTTTTCTGAAACCTTCCGAGGTTCTTTTTTCACTCTAAGATTGCATCAAATCATGAAAGTTTTTTTGGCTGGTGAATCTTAAGAACCGAGTTGATGTTATTTATGTTCTTTTAAAGTTTGATGATATTCCTTAGCATAGTTATATTGAAACAAACTGTTAAATGTTTTCAGTACATCAAAACCACCTGCACTGTAGGTATTAATTATTACGTTGAGTTGAACAGGTCTAGAAATGGTGGCTAACGAAGGCAAGCTTTGTGATTATTCATTGTTCTAATGGCTAATGTGAAGGCATGGAACACTTTTTCTTTTCTTTTTTTGGGATAAGAAACAGAAAATTTTATTAAGAAAATTATGATGAGAAATCCCAATCGAGATAATAGTACAATCTAAAAGTACATTACTCCAGTCTCGATTAGTATAGGATACAATACTCTAGTATATGCTCACTTGCTCTAAAAATTCTTACTTGGATTCCAATGCAGTGAATCTCCAAAAGGTGCAAATGATGCTTCAACATTTCAAAGAAAGGTCTCTCTCTCTCTTTCCAGTTTGATTAATTACTTAGAACACTGTCCGCAAAAGAAGATGTAAGGAAATTGTTAGTGTTTGTCAATAATAGGACCACTGTCCGCAAAAGAAGATACAAGGAAATTTGATTAATTACTGAACTTTGTCACAGCGATATTTCATAGTATTGATGCTGGCGAAATTGGGATTACTAAAAGGAAAATAAAATCATTAATGGTTCTTGGACAAAACCATTTTAATCCTTTTTCTATCTTAAAAGCTATTCTTAAGACTTTTCTGAAAATGCAGTTCAAACAAACTTGATTTATATTTTGATGTTTCATTGTACAGTTAGCAGTGGAATGTATTTTTTGCTCGGCATGTATTCGTTTCGTCGAGTGGTGCCCACAAGAAGGACTTACAGGTTTGTTCATGCTTTAGTGGTCACTTGAATCCTTTGGTTCACAAAATTCACTTATTTACCCCAGTCTACCCCACAAAAAAAAATGTTTTGAAAGTATTAACAGGCATCCTCCTTTGGCAGAAAAACTTTGGATTGGACTTGAAAACTTTGTCTTTGACTGGCTAATCAATGCAGACAGGTAATGATGTTTTACCTTACTTAAAAAATGATAGATGTAGCAAATCACAGATTCTTTAACGACATTTCGAACATCTTTAGCTGTTTATCCCTCCTGGTTAAAATTCATGCCTGTTTGTCAATGCAGAGTATAAACATACAAATGCTTTGAGCCTTTGACGCATAAATACATCATCATAGTGGCAGATATAATTGTGTTTAGTGTTGTTTGTATCGATTTGAATTTTGAAGGATGGCACACTAAATGAAGAACAATTAGTTGCATGTCCTTGAATACTAGAAAATTCATGTGTATAAAAAAAAGGGAATGAAAAAAAAGGAATGACTCTTGAAGATGTTCTCTTTTTTGTGTAGGGATTCCTATTGATCTACCCAGTTGGTATAAATGAGGCTAACAGGATAGAAAAACGAAATACATATCTAGTGGTGGTGGATGCCATTCTCCTCCAATATAATTTATATCTTTTGTATCATAAAATGGGAATTTTTGGGATTTTTGTTAAATTCGATGCCGTTCAAACTGCTCCAGAGAGGAAGCCAAGGCTCTTTCGTGACCTTTTGTTCTAATAAAAAGTGGCTGACACATGATTCTAATTTTCTTCTTTTGGGTGGTTGGATTGGCAAATGTGAATAGATATGACAGGAGTTCGATTTAGCAGGCCCATATTTGAGTATACAATAACACAAGTTTTTGAGTCCAAGTGGGAAGCATATTCACATGTTTATTATGATTATACATGTAAACTTCATTATATCTATTTTTTATATAAATCAATATATATGTGTATATATATATATATCAACTATTATATGGATTTTAACTTGTTATAATATCAACATACATATTACGCACATATAAAAAAAACTTCCATGTATCATTATATTTGCAAATCGGCTTCATGGTATTTAAAAAAAAAAGCATGGTTCTAAATTCTATGTTTGATAATGGCAGGGTTGTTAGCCAAGTCGAGTATCCTTCCCTTGTTGACCTAAGGGGCCTTTTACTGGATCTAGTTGCACAGCTCCTTGGTGCTTTATCACGTATCAGGTAAAAACTGAATGATGTGAACCGCAGCACCTTTAAATTCTGGATAATCCGACATTCTTATCAAATTGTACATATTTAAAGGATCCTGCCTATTTAAATTTATATAGGTTTTGTAATTAAATTTTGAGGATCCAATTAATGCCATGATCAGCTCAGTTGATTCATCCATAAGGAAATATCAGTATAGTATTTCTTTTATGAAAGAAAATTGCAAGAGCTTTGAGGCAATAAAAATAAAGACGACTAAGGACAAATTGAATTATCAGCTCCATATAAAACCACATTTCATTCCAAACCTTAGGAAATAACGATCATAGATAATCTTATGTGACTCCAAGATTAAGTGATCAGGTCAATTGTCTCTGAACTTCATTAGAATTCGTAGCTTTGCTATTGAATTCCTCAAATTTCTCAATACCATAGTCTGTCAAAAAGTTAATGACAGATGATGTGCATAAGATGTCTTTATGCCACATTGAGCACCAAAATCTGATGGGTTGGTCTTATGTAAAACAATTTTACCGTGCAATTGGTTTGCAACTATCAAAATTAGACAACTAATACTATCAAACTAATACCTTTTAAATAAATGTCTAATGCTGTTTAAGAATACACACAAAATGCAAACCAATTGCATTGTATAACAGGTTTACATAAGGCTTTGCCAAATCTGACATTTGCATGTTTTTATCACTGGCTCGACAGGTTTAGTTCTGTGACCGAGCGCTTCTTCATGGAGCTCAATACTCGCCGAATTGATACCAGTGTTGCAAGAAGTGAAACACTTAATATTATCAATGGGATGCGCTACCTTAAGCTCGGGGTATGTGTGAATATTCAGTTCGATTCCTTTGTGCCACTTTTCGTATTCCAATTTGAGTTCCACCCTATGTATCGCTAACACATGTCAGTATGGCATATACAGTCCGTTGATTATTTTTTTACCATCCACATGCCATACACCCAGATTGTGGAACACAAAGTGGAATGCTAAAAGTGCCACAGATGATATCATTCCTTGAATATTGTCACTAATCAAGTTATTACAAAAACATTGAATGATGAAGAAATGATTTTCAGGTTAAAACAGAAGGTGGTTTGAATGCATCAGCCTCGTTTGTTGCAAAAGCTAACCCTCTAATTCGAGCTCCTCACAAGCGTAAAAGTGAACTTCACCATGCTCTATGCAACATGCTTTCAAACATACTAGCCCCACTTGCTGATGGTGGAAAAGGTCACTGGCCTCCTTTTGGCGTTGAACCTGCACTCTCCTTTTGGTACGAAGCTGTAGCACGAATAAGGGGGCAGCTGATGCATTGGATGGATAAACAAAGTAAACATATAGCTGTAAGTTTCTGTTTGTAGGGGGTTAGGGAGAACAGCTTTTTCTGCTTAATGTCTATCTTGATTATATGGTTCGTATTATGGAGAAGTCTTATGTAAACCAGTGTTACTGTGCAATTGGGTTGCATTTTGTGTGTATTCTTAAACAGGATTAGTTGTTTCATTAAATGTATAAGTTTAATACTATTCGTATCATTAAAAAGTATTAACTGTTTTACATTTTGATCTGTCCCAATTATAGTCACTTCTATGTTGAAAATGTGTAAATTGTTTAAAATCCCCCGTGTGTAATTTATATCGGGACTAAACATTATTGTTTTTGTATTCAGTAAATAAGGATATATAGGAACTTTATAGGTAAAATCCAAAATTTGAAGCACAACAGTATGATGTTTTATTGGCCTGTATGAAAATGAAAGTGGATCATCTTTGTGGGACAGAGGGAGTAGTCGCAAACCAGTTGTATGGAAAAACTGTTCTACATAAGACTAACTCTCAAATTATACCCTGGGGGGATGCAAACGTCCTTCTTGACTTCCTTTATTCTCATTAACCATCACAATTACCTCATGTTCATTCCCATTGAGAAATTTTGAACCAAGCTCCCCCTTACTTCTTTGATCTTTGAGAGCCTTGTAAGTTGTATCTTGTTTTATCTTTATGCCCACCTTGCTTACATTGATGACGTATTAGTTTTAATATGTATTTTGGATATTTTGACTGATGCTGTGTTGCAAACATTTTCTCCCTATAGGTTGGCTACCCTTTGGTGACACTTCTCCTATGTCTTGGTGATCCTAATGTTTTTCTCAGTAACTTTGGTTCTCACATGGAACAACTATACAAACATCTCAGGGTAAGTTTATAGATGCAATGTGCACTATTACGATATCCAGAATTACCATTTATATTGTACTCTTATTTACATTTCAGGATAAGAACCATCGCTTCATGGCCTTAGATTGCCTACATCGTGTTCTGAGGTTTTACTTGAGTGTCCATGGTGATGCACAACCTCCAAGGTGTGTATGGGATTACCTGGATAGTGTTAGCTCTCAACTTGTGGCAATTCTAAGGAAGGGAATGCTGACTCAGGATGTCCAACATGATAAACTTGTGGAATTCTGTGTAACTATTGCGGATCATAATCTTGATTTTGCGATGAACCATACGATACTGGTATTGCTGAAGCAAGATGGCCCGGAGGCAAAAGTTATTGGTCTTCGTGCGTTGCTTGCCATTGTCAAGTCTCCCACCAGCCAGCATGTTGGCTTGGAAATTCTTCACGGTATTTATTGTTGTTTTGTCTAGGATTAAATTGCAAATAAATCATGAACTTTTCACATATTCTCAATTACAACATATGTTTTTAAAATTTGCGATTCGATACACGAACTTTTAAATTGTTGCAATTCTATCACATGACTATTTTACGGTAAATCCTGTTAATGTGGCTGTATATGAAATTGCAAATAATAAAATAAAAGGCTGTGATTATATTGAAACAATAATAATGGTCGAAAATTTATTTGCAGTTTTATCAGAAAATATTCAGCTGCCACATCAACTTAACTTGCCAAAAAATAGTCATATGTTATAATTGCAAAATTTGAATAGTCTGTGTATCAAATTGCAAATTTTAAAAACACATGTTGTAATTAAAAAACGTGAAAATGTTGTGATTTTTTATGCAATTAACCCTTTTGTCTATTATGAATGATCTCCTTTTTGTTGACCTTCTGAATAAATATCATAGCTTACTGAACGTTATGCTGCTTTGGCAGTTCACAATATTGGTCACTACATCCCAAAGTTAAGGCTGCCATCGAAGCAATTTTGAGATCTTGCCATAAAACCTACAGTCAGGCTCTTCTTACTTCTTCAAAGACTACAATAGGTAATATTTTACAGCTCTTGCAGTTTTCTAGGGTCGATAATGAGGTTTTATCTTGACATGTTAGTTCTTCACGTAGTAAGCTGGCAAATGCAGTTTGTTAATTGTTGTTGTTTGTCAGTCCAAATCATGTTTATAGAACTGTGTGAGCAGAATTAGCTGAAACCTATATCTGTAAGTCTTGTGCTCATTTTGTATAAGATTATTTCGAGGATTACTTATTATTTAGGTAATTCTTGCTCTCTCTCTATCCCTCTTCATAATACATGTATGTATGTGCCTGTGTCATGTAGGAAAATTCAGGAGTTAATGGTCTCAGATTTTAACATTTTTTGGACCACTAACGAATATCTCTGAATATATCAGGACATCTAGATTATTTTGAACGAGCTATTGGTTGGATGTTTCTGAAGCTTGAGTATTGTTATGAACAGTAAAGTAGAATTAGCGGTGGTTGAGTGGTCAAATATAGGAATAAGTGGTCTACATAAGAATTAATAACTCTAGTTTTTTTTTTTACTAAACCACACAAAACTTAGTATTACACATTCATGACCTAGTTATTAAGTTCCTTCAGTTTATTGAATGAAGACAGAGAAATAAAAGTGAGAATTATCGTCTATTTGTATGCGAATAAGCTTGTCTTTATGGTTTGACTTTCATTACCAGTATTTATCTTTTATCACTTTCTGCATGTGGGAAACAATCATTTTATTGGATCTTTATTCCTTAATGAAACATGAAATATCGCATTTTCACACTTTTCTTTCTATTTGATTCTGTTCTCAAACTCATTTTTTCCTTCCCAATGCTATTTGATTCTGTTAATGTATAAGTAAAGTATCTACTGACACAGAGTCAAGCTTATGTGTAGCGTAGACCTTAGAATGTACATGTGAAGTAGTAACTTAGTCACTTGTATGCTTTTATGTTTGCTGAATTGCCTCCTTCAAATTAAATAGGAATATTGCCAATTCAGGGCCTGAAAGTTACTAAAACTATCAATTTAGGATATGAAAGATTTTCCATATTGATTCAGGACCTGAAAAATAGGAAACTATCAATGTAGGCTTGAAAGATAAAAATTATCAATTTAGGACTCATAAATATTACGATCATGTTTGGCATCTTATAGTTTATTCCTTATTTATTAATGTACATATTATTTTTTCATTTCAACTTTATTTTTTCTTATTTAATCCACTCATGTGAAATTAATGTATCTTTTATTTTCTGCAGTTGTGATTTATAAAAATATTGTTGGATAACTAGAAAGTTTGCATGTCAAACATGGTCTTAGAATGTGCGAGTCCTAAACTAGTAGTTTCTATCTTTCAGATCCCGCATTGATAGTTTTCTATTTTTTAGATCCTGAATCGATACAAAAAATCGTTGAGCCCCCTAATTGAGAGTTTTACTCTTTTCCAAGCTCCAATTAAATATTTTGTAAAAAAAAATAAAAATGGACATACAACTGAAAAGTACTTCTGCAGATGCTGTTACAAAAGAGAAGTCTCAAGGTTATCTTTTTCGTTCTGTGCTAAAGTGCATACCTTATCTCATCGAAGAAGTTGGCCGGAGTGATAAAATCACCGAAATAATTCCTCAACATGGCATCAGTATCGATCCCGGCGTTCGTGAGGAAGCCGTGCAAGTTCTGAATCGGATTGTGCGATACCTTCCTCACCGTCGATTTGCAGTTATGAGAGGGATGTCGAATTTCATCCTACGTCTTCCAGACGAGTTCCCTCTTCTCATTCAGACATCATTGGGACGCCTTCTCGACCTTATGCGTTTCTGGAAAGCGTGTCTATCAGACGATAAGATTGACCATGATGCCCTTGACTTAAAGCGTTTACAGAGAAACGAGGGATTGAAGAGGTCATCCTTTAAGCAGCCTCAGGATGCATTCAATTTAAATGCTTCGGAGATTGATGCAGTCGGTCTTATATTCCTTAGTTCTGTGGATAGTCAGATTAGGCATACTGCTTTAGAGTTGCTGCGTTATGTCCGTGGTTTTGGCATGATATCGGAACTTTCCATGCAAGAACGGCCAGATCAGATCTTGAAAAACGAAGCTGAACCGATATTCATAATCGATGTTCTAGAAGAGAATGGGGTGGGTACCACATTGTGGCTTCAACGGGTTGTACTTTCAAATTCTGTTTCTTTTTAGTGTGGTACCGAGATTAACCAGCACTGTGTTTACAGGATGATATTGTTCAGAGCTGCTATTGGGATTCTGGTCGTCCTTTTGATCTAAGACGAGAGTCAGATGCCTTACCTCCTGACGCGACTCTCCAGTCTATCCTGTTTGAGAGTCCCGATAAATATAGATGGGCTCGTTGTCTAAGTGAGATTGTCAAATATGCCGCTGAGCTCTGTCCTAGCTCTGTTCGGGAAGCAAAGTAAATAAACATTTCTACAATGAGTTGGCTTATGTAACAGTTTTACAGAGAACCTGTTTTGCAATTAATACTTTATAGTGAAATAACTAATACCTTTCAATGAAACAACTAATACTGTTAAAAATACACACAAAATGCAAACCAGTTGCACGGTAAAACTGGTTTACATGTGACTTTGCCCTATACCCTACAATTAAATCTCTCAGATATGCTCTTTAAGAATTTACCTGGATGTTAAGTAATTGAACCAATAGGAGAGTGTGTAAAGTAAAATGGAAGTACATAATAAATACACATTATAGCCACGGTTTAATGTCTGTTCCTATAGGAAGCAGTACACTCCATTATATCCTCCTTTTTCATTTCAATTTGAATGCTTGAATTGTGTATTCAGGCAGTTATATTGTACTCTATTGCAGATTAGAGGTTATCCAGCGTCTTGCTCATATCACACCAGCCGAATTGGGTGGAAAGGCTAATCAGTCGCAGGACACAGACAATAAGCTGGACCAATGGCTTATGTATGCAATGTTTGCATGCTCGTGTCCACTTGATAGTCGAGAAGGTGGGGGCTCAGCAGCAACAAAAGAACTATTCCATCTGATATTTCCTTCCCTCAAGTCTGGTTCTGACTTACAAGTTGTAAGTACTTGCTGCTTCCAACAAACTTTTATTACGTCTCTCTGGTTCTATGGTCCGATCCCGTCTTTTCCTCTCAGTTTTCACAAATGGTGAAGACAACATTCAGGAACTCTCTGCTTGTTTTATTGTTTGGATGCTCTAAGTATGTTTGTTCATGTATTGGAGTGGATTTTAAATCCAGTAGGTGGTGATGAATAGTAAAATATGTATTTGGATTTTGTATGTATATGGGTGTGTGGATTTTGTATATGTATGGGAGTGTGGATTTTGTATAATTTGATAGGATAGGATTTTGGAAATAAAGGTGATAGATGCTTGATTGTGTATTGGAAATTGTGTGTAAAGTAGGGAAGAGAATGTGTAAAGTAAAATGGAGGAGAGAGAGTGTTGAATTGGGTAGATAGTAATGGTTGAAAAATAGGTGATAGATGATAGATAGTTTATTAAAAATTTGTTTTAAAAAAAAGTAAAAGGTGCATTATAGGTATTATAGGGTAGAATTTTAGAGCCTTTGAAATCCTATACCAATATCCGGAGAAACAAACACAGATATGGATTTGAAAAGAAAAAAAAAGTGGAGTGGGAAGCTAGGAAAGTGATATGGATTTATAATCATTTTATGAAGCGTCTTTCAAGGCAATAAAAGTCAGTCGGAACAAAGCCTGAGAGGTTGCTGGTGCAATCCCCCACTCAAGGGTGGATTGTAACATTTTTATCAACAGAAAGTTGCACATACAACTGAGTGCTTAGGGAAAATTGAGGAAACAAATTCGGAAAAAATATACATCAACTTTATCAGAACTAAATATAAATGGTAAATATTTTAACTGGAACTGGTTAAATCTGAATCCAACAGCCTTTCTAGGTGTTCAACTCCTTCCAGCTTACAATTTTATCTCTGTGAGTTGGAAAACCAATTTTTAAATGTTCAGAAGATTATGCATTATAGATTTAGAGATTAAATGACGATATCCTCAGAATCAATAACACAGCTTTAATTTTTCAAGTACGTGTGTAAGTGTGTTTTATTTTGAGATCTCATAAAGATACCCCAAACTGGTGTAGACTGTAATTATCTCTCTGTGCCTGTATCAAACGCACATCTGATAGTAATGCTGCTGAGTGTTCTGGAATGCTTTAGAAACTCGAGTTACCATGTGAAATGCCAAATATAATAGGAGCACGCTTCTATATAAAGTGAAAACATAAAATAATAACTGATGCTAGATCTTCCTATGCATGTATATGTTCTCTATATTTGTATGAAGACTCTTACGGGTGATGAGAAATAATGAAACTTACTGAGTATTCTGAGTTTATTCTTTCAATTACTGCCGTTAAGAGAAAGAACATTACTTTTACACAAAATTTGCAGTTTTCTTGGAATATATTCTTCCATACAGTTTTTAACCTGGGGAATATCCCATTATATGGTGCAATTTTGTTATGTAATCCATGGTATCCTGCTAGTTAAAAGTTTAAACTATGTTAATATGATCTATGATTGCCTCCATTAATATGATCGATCTTTGCTCTGATGACACACTCAATAGTGAAGAATTGAAGCAGAGGGAGGTGACGCAAGTGGGGGAAGAAAAAGAATTGCACTTGGAGGAGAAGCCTTTTGAGGCGATGTTCGACAAAGCCCCACCATTGGAAGTTAAAAAGGAATTGAAGCCATTATCGGACCACCTTATGTACGCATACTTGGAAGATAATGAAAGGTACCCTGTTATTGTTTCTTCTTCTTTATCTCATGGTCAATTAGATAGACTCCTCAAAGTGCTACGTAAGCACAAATCGGGTATCGGTTGGTCCTATGAGGACAAATGAGGTAACATGGTTTTCGCTTCATGAAAGTAAGTAAGTTCGGTCCGGCAATAGGACCTTAAAAATAATGCTGAATGGGAGGCAACCCATTTGTTTTTGGTGTAATTTCAATTGTTTTGTGTTTTATCGTGGTGTTTTGATCTCGGGTATTTGAGGATGTTGAGTGCAGGTACATTTTTAAACCCCAGGTGGTAAGAGGAGAGGATCACCGGATGTATCGCCCTCCACCACCTCCAGAGCAATGACAGTAGATGGGGAACTCCCCAATTTCTAACTCTTGCCTTTTCCTTTTCTCTTTCATTTATTCTATTTGGGCATATACTTAAACTGGCTATCTCTTGGCACTTATGAAAGCGGGGTGTGAATTGACTTGATTTCATTGTTGATTGACGTCCTCCTTGCTTATATGTTGCTTTACTTTGAGTGTGAATGCTGAGTTGAGTAATTGTTGAATGGTTGAGTGCTTGAGAATGTGTGTAGTTGTGAGTAAGGTGGATTTGAAAGGGAAGTCGTGCACTTGCGATTTTTCTTTTTGAATATTTGTGTGGCATGAGGCATAAGTTGCTAGGTCTAGGAATGGATGTGAATAACCGTGAGATTTGAGCCTTTAAAGAGATTGAAATTCATCATATTCGTCTCATTCATTGTGTGTGAATCATCACCTTTGAGGTGCTAGAACTTGTGGATATTCTCTCTTCTTGATTGTGTCTTGTATTACATGCCGGAAGTGATCATAGGCCATGTTTCGATTTGTAAGTCACTTTAGCCCAAATTTCCCAACCAATGACATTTTTCCCTTGCTAGCCCATTTGAGCCTGAGGCCTAATCGTTTGTTAGCAGATTTAAGCCATGTCCGTTTTAAAACTATTTTGTCCAAAATTGGGTGGAGAATAGGAAAAAATTTAAATAAGGGGGTGAAATTGGTTGATGTAAAGAATTGATGAGTTGAGTGTATTCATGAACAGCTGAATGGGAAGCTTGTGGAAAGATGGGAAAGAAATAAGAGTGAGTTGAGCAACATAAAAGATACATTCTTGCTCGGAAGAAAAAAAAAAGAAAAAGAAAGGAAAGGTTGAAATGTTTTAGTTTGGGGGAGGGAGAATTGAAAAGAAAAAAAGATGCAAATAACATTTCATTTGATAACAGCACTTTCATACCTTAGATTGAAATAATTTGACTACGATTTTCTTATTCTCTGCTCATTGAGTCAGTTTCTCATATACTTATCCCACCTGTTCAAAGAGCCTTCCGTTACAACCTAGTGAAAGTCCTTGTTGATCCGGTATGAATACATTGAATGTGATCGATGTTGAGAGTATTTACAAGCATATGATCACTGATTTGTGTGATTGATTGTTTGAGTGTCCTTACTTATTGAAAAAAAAACTTGTGAGGGAGTGAAACACACCGTCGAGAGCACATCCATGTTTGATTTGGTGAGTTATGTTGATTGCCCATGAGTAGAAGAAAAGATGATGAGTTTGTGTCGGGTGACCGACCATTGAAAGTTGAAAGCAATTGCATGCATGATTTGGTATCTCGATTTGTTTTGTCAATTTCACTCAATTTATAATTTCATTGCTTGGGGACAAGCAACATTGTAAGTTTGGGGGAGTTGATTAGAGGTGAAATTGAGTGAGTTCTGGTTTATTTTTAGCCATGTTTTGAGTGTTTTTAGTGATATTCTTGTGGTGATTGAGCATAATCTGTATAAAATCACTAATTTGCTTCTTTGGTTTGTATAAGAGGAAAGATGATCGAAAATGGAGCTCGTGAGACTTGGCGGTGCATGAGCCTAACTCCGGTTGAAAAGATATGAAAAGAAATCTTGAAAAGCATTAGTTGGAGTGAAGAAAGGTGATAGAAGGATGAGGTCGAGCACAGGAGCTCGACCAATCTTGGTCGGCGCACAAGTCACGAGGAAGCAATTGGCGCTCGACCGGTGTGGTCGATCGAAACCGCTTCGACCAAGGAAGGTGCTTTCGGCCTTGAGAATCGAATCCATGTAGAAAGCGCTCGACCAAACTAAGTGGTCGAAGTCTTTGCTTCGACCAAAAAGACTTGCTCGGCGGTCCGATTAAGGTGGATATATAAAATGACGGGAAAAATTAGAAGATGACGTTTTTTTGGGGAAGAGGGCGAAAAATTAGATAGAGGAAAGGAGAAAAAAAAAAAAAAATAGGGTTCGGGGAAGAAGGAGAGAATTCATCCACGAGTAACACAATTCGATTCACAAATTTACTGGTTTAACATTCTAGTTTTCCTGATTTTGTTTGGTTTAATTTCTCAGTTTTTACTTTTGAAGAACAATTTAGGGTTAATTTGAATTTCCTATCCAATACTCTTTGTGCTACTTGAATTCAATTGATTATCCATTGCTGATTTGGATTATGCATTCTTTCTTAATGAGTTCTATGATTTCGTTGGTTATTTGTGATTTGATGATCAAGATGTTAAGCTAAACTTTTGATTGCTTTGGATAGGATGATCGCGTAGAAATAGTGAGTTGGTTAGATTAGGATGATTCGAGGTGTAAATTGAATAATCTTCTTAAATTGCTAAGTGGAATAACCAATCCAATAAAACCATTGAATTGAGTACCAAAGTTGTTAAAGAGAGGACCAAGAATCACTCTTTTCCAACGAATAGGCTTGAGGGGAGGGTTTGTGACGGGGTTGGTAATATTCTAGTTCATTTAGGGAGGACGGCCGAATCGCCCAACTTGAATAAGGGCTTAGCAGTTAAGCACAATCTTAATAACTTGGTTATTTGGTGAGTGAGGTAAAGAGGGTATTAGTTGAGTAGTCGAATAAAAACCGGAGCTTTTGGTGTATCTTATTTAGTGTGGGATTAGGGAAGTTGATTGCCTAGTTTCAGTACACTTAGGGTTATTCTTTTGTACACCAAGATAGTCTTTGTCACCAAACCAATTCCAATAGTATACGTAGGGATTCCTATCCAAAGTAATATTCTCCAATATTTGCACTTCATCTGAAGTTAGAGTAATCTTTGTCATTTGCTGATTTTTCGTTAATTCAATAGTAGTGAAATAGAACTATCAAATTGCACCCATATTAGTTACAAAGCATAGATTTCCAGGGATTTACATGCATACGAAACTTCCTTTGGGGTTCGATACTACTTGGTCTAAATACTTACCGCTTGCTTCTGTGATCCCATACTCTTGTGGGGTAACTGCTAGTTAAGAATATAACATTTTACAGCCAAGTCATACCCCGTCTTCACAGTGTACACGCCATCTTTTACCCATCTCCACATTAATCTATCAGGCCCCCCAGCTCGTCGCAGCAGAATTGAACAAATTCGCCGCACTTCCTCCTGAGAGAACAACATCACCAACTTTTCCACATCCCATGCCATATCACCATCCTTCATCAAATCCGTCACTGTCATCCCCACACACTGAGGCTCCAAAATAGATTGGACACGAGAATTCTACCCATCCACTAGCCACGGATCCCCCCACACCTTAACACACCGCCCATCACCAATCCTCCACACAAGTCATTTTTCTAACAACTTTCGTCCTTCTAGTAAGCTCTGCCATGTATAACTAGAGTTGGACCCCATGCCAGCTTCCCAAAAACAAGTATTCCGGTAATATCGAGCTTTTAAAGTTTTGGCTAACAAGGATGTATCATCTTGGAGAAGTCTCCATCCTTGCTTCGCCAACATCGCTCTATTAAAAACCAGCAATTTCAGAGCCCTAACCCCCCTTCACGCTTTGGCTTACACAATTTCTCCCACGCTAACCAATGTACCCTCATCTCCTCCCCCTTTTGCCCCCAAAGAAAATGAGCCACATCCCCTTGAATTTTCCTTATAACGCCATCAGGAATTTTGAAACAACTCATCAGGTATGTCGGATTGCCTGCGCCACCGCCTTCACTAGGACCAACTTTCCTGCATTTGACAATATCCGTCCTTTCCAATCTTCATTTTTTCTCCACCAGTCCGATCAAACACCTAAAAACAGCTTCTTTAGACCTTCCCACACGCATAGGAAGGCCCAGATACACTCCCAACTGCTCAATCCTTTGGAACCCCATTTCTCCCGCCAACACCATCGCCCGATCATCCCCAACTCCCCCACTAAAAGCAATATCGGACTTAGACAAATTTATCTCCTGTCCTGATGCTCTCTCATAAACTTGCAACACCCTCTTGACATACCTTATTTCTTCCACATTTGTTCGCCCAAAAATTATGTTATCATCATCGAATAGAAGATGTGAGATAGTTGCCGCCTGTCTACACACGCTCACCCCATGTAACGCCCCACACTCCACCTTCCATCGAACGAGTGCCGAAAGAGCCTCTGCGCAAAACAAAAACAAATAAGGTGATAATGGATCCCCTTGTCGGATACCTCTCGAAGGAGTAAAAGACGACGAAGGAAACCCATTAGTAAGAACCGAAAATGACACAGAGGACACACATCTCATAATAGTACACACCACCCCCTATTCACCCCAATTTTTAGCAACACCCGCTCAAGAAACCCCCACTCCACTCTATCATACACCTTACTCGTATCTAACTTGAATGCAAAAGAACCCTTAGTCACTGCTTTATTCAGCCTCATATGATGGAAAATCTCAAAAGCTAACAAAGCATTATCAGTAATTAGACGACCAGGGACAAAAGCAGATTGAGAAGGACTAATAATATCAGGCAAAAAAAATTCAAACGATTGGCTATAGTTTTAGTAATAATCTTGAGAGATATATTACATAAACTAATAGGCCGAAAGTCTACAGGGGATGAAGGTTTTTTATTTTTTGGGATAAGCACAATATGGGTATTATTAAGCACAACAGGAGACACATTATTATTAAGCACATCAAGGGAAACAAGAACCACATCAGGACCAACAACATTACGTACTATCATTAATACTTTACTTCTTTATACTTTACATACTATCATTAATACTTTGGCCACAAATTTTAATACATAATCAATCATTTATACTCCATCCCTTTTATACTCAATTGTCTTTTGCTAAAAATGTAAGCCCTGTATTAGATTGTTCTTTCGAAAAGTAACAATAATTTAATCACGCTTTTTCCAAATATCTCCTCTTAACATTTCAGAAATTACATCTTGTGTCATTAATAATTTCACTCAGGTTATATTTCTTTTGTTTCATTATCTTAAATTGATTAAAATACCCTAATCCAAAAGTTAATTTATCCTTTCAATAATAATAAGAAACTCTCAAATCCAAAAGCCATTTAATCTCTTTAATAATACACCCTCCGTTTTGTAATAAATATCCTTTTAGTTTTTTTTTGTTTGTCCAATATCAAAAGATCTTTTAGCCTTTTTTACTTCTCCCAAGTTTGCCCTTGTTTTAACTTTAAAAGATACTCCTTATTTCGAACTTATCTTTATTAAATCATGGAAGTTGGTAAAGAGATCATTCATTAAATAAGGGCAAATTTGTCAATACATGTCATTCTTAATTTCACTAAAAAAAACTAAAAGAACGGTTATTACAAAACTAAGGGAGTAATAAACAATTCTCAACTCTCAACTTCATCCAAAAATCACTTTATCACTTTAATTGTGTATAAGACGTCGGGAGTACTTTTTAAAATTCAACTATTTCAAATCCTACAAAACTCACACTCTCACACTTATACGAAATCCACACACACCTTTGCTATTCATCAAATTCACTTTAGTGAATTCAAAATGCACTACAATCCATAAACAAGCAAGGGGTTGTTTTTGAAATATTACAAGTGATTCTAATCACTTAGAATTGCACGTATAAATAATTTGGAGCGTTTTGAATCTCTTTTACCAGATTAAATAAAATGTCAAAAATTATAATCTAAAAAAGTTGAAAAGAAGGTGCTTTGACAGGTTATGACCCTTTTTTTTAAATGCTATTAATTTTTTTTCGTAAACATTATCAATTTTCCTTTAAAAAAAATTCAAACAATATTAATTATTCTTATTAAGCACTTCTCCCATAATCACTAATTTTAGTTAACTCTTCAAACGTACTCTCCCCGTCCCACACTCGATTATCCATATGCCAAAAAGATTCATCCCATTCGAGATTACCCATCCAAAAAATAGCAATAGAGTATTATCATTTTACCAATTATTCTTTCTCAACATCTAAAAAATTATATTTTATGCCATTAATTATTACACACAAAAACATGGAGTATTTCTTTTGTCTCATTCTCTTAAATTGATTGAAATATTCTCATAAAAAATCACTTTATCTCGTCAAATACTAATAAATAATTTTCATATTAGATCCCGTTAAAATAGTAAATGAGTAATTGAGTTTGAAACAGAGATAATATACATTTGAGTAACATTTTTGTGAATCAGGACTATACATGAACTCTCTATTATGTGTAAACCCTAATACCATTATGCATAAAAATCTTTACTGTTTAAAAATAAATAATATTTTTTTATACATAACAATTTTTTTTATAAATAATAGTGATATTAAAAAAATTGAACTCGAGTCACACAAGTTCATGACTTTTTGCAAATACACCCCCATAGTCCCATACACACCCCCAAATTCCAAATATTACCCACCCAAAAGGCGAAAAGCTAGTAATGCCCGACCCGAAGAAGACGTCTTGTTTGACCCGCATCTTAAATTGCATTGCCAAAAACAGCCGAAAGACAGCAAAACGCAATAAAATAAAGAAATACAAAAAAATCCATGTCGCCGTTGCCTCTGTAGCAAATCTTAATGGAAGAAGAAGAAGAAGAAAAGGAATTTCCAAGCTGTAAATGAAGAACAATTCATTACTTTATTTCACATAAGGTACAACCTAAAACCCTTTCCCCTACTCAGATTTCACAAATCCGAACTAATTAATTCATAATATATGCAACATTTAGGTGCCCATCTCTTTAATCGGACACAATTTGTGAGAACCGTTTTAAATCACAATTTTTATTCAAGGTCTCTGTTTCTGGAGCAAATTTATTCTTTGGTCGATTATTGGGAGTAGAGAAATTCAATTGGGATCACGGCTGAGGAGAAACAATGTTAGGGCTGAGCTGAGATTTTGAAGTTGGGAAGTAGTCTGCATTTTTTGGCTGGTAAAAGCTGAGGACGAAATGAAGGCCGGGAGTGCTGCAAAGCTAATTGTTGATGCGCTGCTACAGCGGTTCCTCCCCCTTGCGAGGCGACGCATTGAAACTGCTCAAGTTCAAGTAAGTTTTTTTTTTTTTTGTGAGAGTTTTTGGGCGTGGGGTGGGGAAAGGGGCGTTTGTAATCATGTGTTGGGGCATTGCTACATTCATTACCGTTAGGGGGAGTTCATTATGTTAAATTATTATAAGAATTTTTTCCACTCGAACTTGCTCACACTGCCTAGTTGAATTATGCCATATATAGATTCTATTACATGTTTGTGATTTGTCAAAGAGTTGATTGTGCATTGTGTTTGGTAGGCTTTCATAAATGAAATGAAAGGACCAATTGAATATGTATCTGGGGAAGTGGTTAGGTATCCGAAATCCCGGAGAAAAGAAAAAAAGGTAAAAAGATTATTGGGCTGTTAAGGGATGACAAATATAGGATAGTGGAGTATTCGCGAGATCTTTTCATGACGTCATATATGGATGCTTTCGATATGTCAAACTGCCTTTTTCCGAAGATTTGTGCTTTTTATAATAAGCAATTACTGCTTGATTATTTATGGCGGTACTTCCTGCAGGATGGACAGTACCTACGACCATCAGATCCAGCTTACGAGCAAGTACTAGATTCTTTAGCAATGGTGGCTCGACACACACCCATACCTTTACTGGAAGCCCTTTCACGATGGAGAGAAAGGTTACCATCTCTATAAAACCGTTTCTATTTGAGCGCCAAAAACTATCTTCGTTTTATGGATTGTTTGTTGAATGTATTCCCTATCACATAGTATTGATGCTATCTATTAAGTTCATTTTCCATATAAAATCTTAACGATAACAGGAGTATGTCAGTGGCTGACATGTTCGTCACGTTTGACTAGAAAGTTGTAGTTTTAAAAGTGCGTGCCATAGAAATTGTCCATTATTTGCGAAGCATTCAAATGCTGTTTAGCTTCTTAAAATCTCTTCAAGAAAGTTTATAACTGATGCAGGTAGATCACAATGCCAAGTTAATATCAGTATAGGCTCTGGAAATTCTGGTTAGGATGCAAGCTTGACAATGGAGCTCTATTGCTACCCAAAATAGTTTATTAATTCGCCACAGTAAAATAATTCTTTTTCTGAAACCTTCCGAGGTTCTTTTCACTCTAAGATTGCATCAAATCATGAAAGTTTTTTTGGCTGGTGAATCTTAAGAACCGAGTTGATGTTATTTATGTTCTTTTAAAGTTTGATGATATTCCTTAGCATAGTTATATTGAAACAAACTGTTAAATGTTTTCAGTACATCAAAACCACCTGCACTGTAGGTATTAATTATTACGTTGAGTTGAACAGGTCTAGAAATGGTGGCTAACGAAGGCAAGCTTTGTGATTATTCATTGTTCTAATGGCTAATGTGAAGGCATGGAACACTTTTTCTTTTCTTTTTTTGGGATAAGAAACAGAAAATTTTATTAAGAAAATTATGATGAGAAATCCCAATCGAGATAATAGTACAATCTAAAAGTACATTACTCCAGTCTCGATTAGTATAGGATACAATACTCTAGTATATGCTCACTTGCTCTAAAAATTCTTACTTGGATTCCAATGCAGTGAATCTCCAAAAGGTGCAAATGATGCTTCAACATTTCAAAGAAAGGTCTCTCTCTCTCTTTCCAGTTTGATTAATTACTTAGAACACTGTCCGCAAAAGAAGATGTAAGGAAATTGTTAGTGTTTGTCAATAATAGGACCACTGTCCGCAAAAGAAGATACAAGGAAATTTGATTAATTACTGAACTTTGTCACAGCGATATTTCATAGTATTGATGCTGGCGAAATTGGGATTACTAAAAGGAAAATAAAATCATTAATGGTTCTTGGACAAAACCATTTTAATCCTTTTTCTATCTTAAAAGCTATTCTTAAGACTTTTCTGAAAATGCAGTTCAAACAAACTTGATTTATATTTTGATGTTTCATTGTACAGTTAGCAGTGGAATGTATTTTTTGCTCGGCATGTATTAGATTTAAGAAAGTGGTGCCCACAAGAAGGACTTACAGGTTTGTTCATGCTTTAGTGGTCACTTGAATCCTTTGGTTCACAAAATTCACTTATTTACCCCAGTCTACCCCACAAAAAAAAATGTTTTGAAAGTATTAACAGGCATCCTCCTTTGGCAGAAAAACTTTGGATTGGACTTGAAAACTTTGTCTTTGACTGGCTAATCAATGCAGACAGGTAATGATGTTTTACCTTACTTAAAAAATGATAGATGTAGCAAATCACAGATTCTTTAACGACATTTCGAACATCTTTAGCTGTTTATCCCTCCTGGTTAAAATTCATGCCTGTTTGTCAATGCAGAGTATAAACATACAAATGCTTTGAGCCTTTGACGCATAAATACATCATCATAGTGGCAGATATAATTGTGTTTAGTGTTGTTTGTATCGATTTGAATTTTGAAGGATGGCACACTAAATGAAGAACAATTAGTTGCATGTCCTTGAATACTAGAAAATTCATGTGTATAAAAAAAAGGGAATGAAAAAAAAGGAATGACTCTTGAAGATGTTCTCTTTTTGTGTAGGGATTCCTATTGATCTACCCAGTTGGTATAAATGAGGCTAACAGGATAGAAAAACGAAATACATATCTAGTGGTGGTGGATGCCATTCTCCTCCAATATAATTTATATCTTTTGTATCATAAAATGGGAATTTTTGGGATTTTTGTTAAATTCGATGCCGTTCAAACTGCTCCAGAGAGGAAGCCAAGGCTCTTTCGTGACCTTTTGTTCTAATAAAAAGTGGCTGACACATGATTCTAATTTTCTTCTTTTGGGTGGTTGGATTGGCAAATGTGAATAGATATGACAGGAGTTCGATTTAGCAGGCCCATATTTGAGTATACAATAACACAAGTTTTTGAGTCCAAGTGGGAAGCATATTCACATGTTTATTATGATTATACATGTAAACTTCATTATATCTATTTTTTATATAAATCAATATATATGTGTATATATATATATATCAACTATTATATGGATTTTAACTTGTTATAATATCAACATACATATTACGCACATATAAAAAACTTCCATGTATACGTATATTTGCAAATCGGCTTCATGGTATTTAAAAAAAAAAGCATGGTTCTAAATTCTATGTTTGATAATGGCAGGGTTGTTAGCCAAGTCGAGTATCCTTCCCTTGTTGACCTAAGGGGCCTTTTACTGGATCTAGTTGCACAGCTCCTTGGTGCTTTATCACGTATCAGGTAAAAACTGAATGATGTGAACCGCAGCACCTTTAAATTCTGGATAATCCGACATTCTTATCAAATTGTACATATTTAAAGGATCCTGCCTATTTAAATTTATATAGGTTTTGTAATTAAATTTTGAGGATCCAATTAATGCCATGATCAGCTCAGTTGATTCATCCATAAGGAAATATCAGTATAGTATTTCTTTTATGAAAGAAAATTGCAAGAGCTTTGAGGCAATAAAAATAAAGACGACTAAGGACAAATTGAATTATCAGCTCCATATAAAACCACATTTCATTCCAAACCTTAGGAAATAACGATCATAGATAATCTTATGTGACTCCAAGATTAAGTGATCAGGTCAATTGTCTCTGAACTTCATTAGAATTCGTAGCTTTGCTATTGAATTCCTCAAATTTCTCAATACCATAGTCTGTCAAAAAGTTAATGACAGATGATGTGCATAAGATGTCTTTATGCCACATTGAGCACCAAAATCTGATGGGTTGGTCTTATGTAAAACAATTTTACCGTGCAATTGGTTTGCAACTATCAAAATTAGACAACTAATACTATCAAACTAATACCTTTTAAATAAATGTCTAATGCTGTTTAAGAATACACACAAAATGCAAACCAATTGCATTGTATAACAGGTTTACATAAGGCTTTGCCAAATCTGACATTTGCATGTTTTTATCACTGGCTCGACAGGTTTAGTTCTGTGACCGAGCGCTTCTTCATGGAGCTCAATACTCGCCGAATTGATACCAGTGTTGCAAGAAGTGAAACACTTAATATTATCAATGGGATGCGCTACCTTAAGCTCGGGGTATGTGTGAATATTCAGTTCGATTCCTTTGTGCCACTTTTCGTATTCCAATTTGAGTTCCACCCTATGTATCGCTAACACATGTCAGTATGGCATATACAGTCCGTTGATTATTTTTTTACCATCCACATGCCATACACCCAGATTGTGGAACACAAAGTGGAATGCTAAAAGTGCCACAGATGATATCATTCCTTGAATATTGTCACTAATCAAGTTATTACAAAAACATTGAATGATGAAGAAATGATTTTCAGGTTAAAACAGAAGGTGGTTTGAATGCATCAGCCTCGTTTGTTGCAAAAGCTAACCCTCTAATTCGAGCTCCTCACAAGCGTAAAAGTGAACTTCACCATGCTCTATGCAACATGCTTTCAAACATACTAGCCCCACTTGCTGATGGTGGAAAAGGTCACTGGCCTCCTTTTGGCGTTGAACCTGCACTCTCCTTTTTTAGTGCGAAGCTGTAGCACGAATAAGGGGGCAGCTGATGCATTGGATGGATAAACAAAGTAAACATATAGCTGTAAGTTTCTGTTTGTAGGGGGTTAGGGAGAACAGCTTTTTCTGCTTAATGTCTATCTTGATTATATGGTTCGTATTATGGAGAAGTCTTATGTAAACCAGTGTTACTGTGCAATTGGGTTGCATTTTGTGTGTATTCTTAAACAGGATTAGTTGTTTCATTAAATGTATAAGTTTAATACTATTCGTATCATTAAAAAGTATTAACTGTTTTACATTTTGATCTGTCCCAATTATAGTCACTTCTATGTTGAAAATGTGTAAATTGTTTAAAATCCCCGTGTGTAATTTATATCGGGACTAAACATTATTGTTTTTGTATTCAGTAAATAAGGATATATAGGAACTTTATAGGTAAAATCCAAAATTTGAAGCACAACAGTATGATGTTTTATTGGCCTGTATGAAAATGAAAGTGGATCATCTTTGTGGGACAGAGGGAGTAGTCGCAAACCAGTTGTATGGAAAAACTGTTCTACATAAGACTAACTCTCAAATTATACCCTGGGGGATGCAAACGTCCTTCTTGACTTCCTTTATTCTCATTAACCATCACAATTACCTCATGTTCATTCCCATTGAGAAATTTTGAACCAAGCTCCCCCTTACTTCTTTGATCTTTGAGAGCCTTGTAAGTTGTATCTTGTTTTATCTTTATGCCCACCTTGCTTACATTGATGACGTATTAGTTTTAATATGTATTTTGGATATTTTGACTGATGCTGTGTTGCAAACATTTTCTCCCTATAGGTTGGCTACCCTTTGGTGACACTTCTCCTATGTCTTGGTGATCCTAATGTTTTTCTCAGTAACTTTGGTTCTCACATGGAACAACTATACAAACATCTCAGGGTAAGTTTATAGATGCAATGTGCACTATTACGATATCCAGAATTACCATTTATATTGTACTCTTATTTACATTTCAGGATAAGAACCATCGCTTCATGGCCTTAGATTGCCTACATCGTGTTCTGAGGTTTTACTTGAGTGTCCATGGTGATGCACAACCTCCAAGGTGTGTATGGGATTACCTGGATAGTGTTAGCTCTCAACTTGTGGCAATTCTAAGGAAGGGAATGCTGACTCAGGATGTCCAACATGATAAACTTGTGGAATTCTGTGTAACTATTGCAGATCATAATCTTGATTTTGCGATGAACCATACGATACTGGAATTGCTGAAGCAAGATGGCCCGGAGGCAAAAGTTATTGGTCTTCGTGCGTTGCTTGCCATTGTCAAGTCTCCCACCAGCCAGCATGTTGGCTTGGAAATTCTTCACGGTATTTATTGTTGTTTTGTCTAGGATTAAATTGCAAATAAATCATGAACTTTTCACATATTCTCAATTACAACATATGTTTTTAAAATTTGCGATTCGATACACGAACTTTTAAATTGTTGCAATTCTATCACATGACTATTTTACGGTAAATCCTGTTAATGTGGCTGTATATGAAATTGCAAATAATAAAATAAAAGGCTGTGATTATATTGAAACAATAATAATGGTCGAAAATTTATTTGCAGTTTTATCAGAAAATATTCAGCTGCCACATCAACTTAACTTGCCAAAAAATAGTCATATGTTATAATTGCAAAATTTGAATAGTCTGTGTATCAAATTGCAAATTTTAAAAACACATGTTGTAATTAAAAAACGTGAAAATGTTGTGATTTTTTATGCAATTAACCCTTTTGTCTATTATGAATGATCTCCTTTTTGTTGACCTTCTGAATAAATATCATAGCTTACTGAACGTTATGCTGCTTTGGCAGTTCACAATATTGGTCACTACATCCCAAAAGTTAAGGCTGCCATCGAAGCAATTTTGAGATCTTGCCATAAAACCTACAGTCAGGCTCTTCTTACTTCTTCAAAGACTACAATAGGTAATATTTTACAGCTCTTGCAGTTTTCTAGGGTCGATAATGAGGTTTTATCTTGACATGTTAGTTCTTCACGTAGTAAGCTGGCAAATGCAGTTTGTTAATTGTTGTTGTTTGTCAGTCCAAATCATGTTTATAGAACTGTGTGAGCAGAATTAGCTGAAACCTATATCTGTAAGTCTTGTGCTCATTTTGTATAAGATTATTTCGAGGATTACTTATTATTTAGGTAATTCTTGCTCTCTCTCTATCCCTCTTCATAATACATGTATGTATGTGCCTGTGTCATGTAGGAAAATTCAGGAGTTAATGGTCTCAGATTTTAACATTTTTTGGACCACTAACGAATATCTCTGAATATATCAGGACATCTAGATTATTTTGAACGAGCTATTGGTTGGATGTTTCTGAAGCTTGAGTATTGTTATGAACAGTAAAGTAGAATTAGCGGTGGTTGAGTGGTCAAATATAGGAATAAGTGGTCTACATAAGAATTAATAACTCTAGTTTTTTTTTTTACTAAACCACACAAAACTTAGTATTACACATTCATGACCTAGTTATTAAGTTCCTTCAGTTTATTGAATGAAGACAGAGAAATAAAAGTGAGAATTATCGTCTATTTGTATGCGAATAAGCTTGTCTTTATGGTTTGACTTTCATTACCAGTATTTATCTTTTATCACTTTCTGCATGTGGGAAACAATCATTTTATTGGATCTTTATTCCTTAATGAAACATGAAATATCGCATTTTCACACTTTTCTTTCTATTTGATTCTGTTCTCAAACTCATTTTTTTCCTTCCCAATGCTATTTGATTCTGTTAATGTATAAGTAAAGTATCTACTGACACAGAGTCAAGCTTATGTGTAGCGTAGACCTTAGAATGTACATGTGAAGTAGTAACTTAGTCACTTGTATGCTTTTATGTTTGCTGAATTGCCTCCTTCAAATTAAATAGGAATATTGCCAATTCAGGGCCTGAAAGTTACTAAAACTATCAATTTAGGATATGAAAGATTTTCCATATTGATTCAGGACCTGAAAAATAGGAAACTATCAATGTAGGCTTGAAAGATAAAAATTATCAATTTAGGACTCATAAATATTACGATCATGTTTGGCATCTTATAGTTTATTCCTTATTTATTAATGTACATATTATTTTTTCATTTCAACTTTATTTTTTCTTATTTAATCCACTCATGTGAAATTAATGTATCTTTTATTTTCTGCAGTTGTGATTTATAAAAATATTGTTGGATAACTAGAAAGTTTGCATGTCAAACATGGTCTTAGAATGTGCGAGTCCTAAACTAGTAGTTTCTATCTTTCAGATCCCGCATTGATAGTTTTCTATTTTTTAGATCCTGAATCGATACAAAAAATCGTTGAGCCCCCTAATTGAGAGTTTTACTCTTTTCCAAGCTCCAATTAAATATTTTGTAAAAAAAAAAAAAAATGGACATACAACTGAAAAGTACTTCTGCAGATGCTGTTACAAAAGAGAAGTCTCAAGGTTATCTTTTTCGTTCTGTGCTAAAGTGCATACCTTATCTCATCGAAGAAGTTGGCCGGAGTGATAAAATCACCGAAATAATTCCTCAACATGGCATCAGTATCGATCCCGGCGTTCGTGAGGAAGCCGTGCAAGTTCTGAATCGGATTGTGCGATACCTTCCTCACCGTCGATTTGCAGTTATGAGAGGGATGTCGAATTTCATCCTACGTCTTCCAGACGAGTTCCCTCTTCTCATTCAGACATCATTGGGACGCCTTCTCGACCTTATGCGTTTCTGGAAAGCGTGTCTATCAGACGATAAGATTGACCATGATGCCCTTGACTTAAAGCGTTTACAGAGAAACGAGGGATTGAAGAGGTCATCCTTTAAGCAGCCTCAGGATGCATTCGAATTTCGTGCTTCGGAGATTGATGCAGTCGGTCTTATATTCCTTAGTTCTGTGGATAGTCAGATTAGGCATACTGCTTTAGAGTTGCTGCGTTATGTCCGTGGTTTACGGCATGATATACGGGAACTTTCCATGCAAGAACGGCCAGATCAGATCTTGAAAAACGAAGCTGAACCGATATTCATAATCGATGTTCTAGAAGAGAATGGGGTGGGTACCACATTGTGGCTTCAACGGGTTGTACTTTCAAATTCTGTTTCTTTTTAGTGTGGTACCGAGATTAACCAGCACTGTTTTTACAGGATGATATTGTTCAGAGCTGCTATTGGGATTCTGGTCGTCCTTTTGATCTAAGACGAGAGTCAGATGCCTTACCTCCTGACACGACTCTCCAGTCTATCCTGTTTGAGAGTCCCGATAAATATAGATGGGCTCGTTGTCTAAGTGAGATTGTCAAATATGCCGCTGAGCTCTGTCCTAGCTCTGTTCGGGAAGCAAAGTAAATAAACATTTCTACAATGAGTTGGCTTATGTAACAGTTTTACAGAGAACCTGTTTTGCAATTAATACTTTATAGTGAAATAACTAATACCTTTCAATGAAACAACTAATACTGTTAAAAATACACACAAAATGCAAACCAGTTGCACGGTAAAACTGGTTTACATGTGACTTTGCCCTATACCCTACAATTAAATCTCTCAGATATGCTCTTTAAGAATTTACCTGGATGTTAAGTAATTGAACCAATAGGAGAGTGTGTAAAGTAAAATGGAAGTACATAATAAATACACATTATAGCCACGGTTTAATGTCTGTTCCTATAGGAAGCAGTACACTCCATTATATCCTCCTTTTTCATTTCAATTTGAATGCTTGAATTGTGTATTCAGGCAGTTATATTGTACTCTATTGCAGATTAGAGGTTATCCAGCGTCTTGCTCATATCACACCAGCCGAATTGGGTGGAAAGGCTAATCAGTCGCAGGACACAGACAATAAGCTGGACCAATGGCTTATGTATGCAATGTTTGCATGCTCGTGTCCACTTGATAGTCGAGAAGGTGGGGGCTCAGCAGCAACAAAAGAACTATTCCATCTGATATTTCCTTCCCTCAAGTCTGGTTCTGACTTACAAGTTGTAAGTACTTGCTGCTTCCAACAAACTTTTATTACGTCTCTCTGGTTCTATGGTCCGATCCCGTCTTTTCCTCTCAGTTTTCACAAATGGTGAAGACAACATTCAGGAACTCTCTGCTTGTTTTATTGTTTGGATGCTCTAAGTATGTTTGTTCGTGTATTGGAGTGGATTTTAAATCCAGTAGGTGGTGATGAATAGTAAAATATGTATTTGGATTTTGTATGTATATGGGTGTGTGGATTTTGTATATGTATGGGAGTGTGGATTTTGTATAATTTGATAGGATAGGATTTTGGAAATAAAGGTGATAGATGCTTGATTGTGTATTGGAAATTGTGTGTAAAGTAGGGAAGAGAATGTGTAAAGTAAAATGGAGGAGAGAGAGTGTTGAATTGGGTAGATAGTAATAGTTGAAAAATAGGTGATAGATGATAGATAGTTTATTAAAAATTTGTTTTAAAAAAAAAAATAAAAGGTGCATTATAGGTATTATAGGGTAGAATTTTAGAGCCTTTGAAATCCTATACCAATATCCGGAGAAACAAACACAGATATGGATTTGAAAAGAAAAAAAAAAGTGGAGTGGGAAGCTAGGAAAGTGATATGGATTTGTAATCATTTTATGAAGCGTCTTTCAAGGCAATAAAAGTCAGTCGGAACAAAGCCTGAGAGGTTGCTGGTGCAATCCCCCACTCAAGGGTGGATTGTAACATTTTTATCAACAGAAAGTTGCACATACAACTGAGTGCTTAGGGAAAATTGAGGAAACAAATTCGGAAAAAATATACATCAACTTTATCAGAACTAAATATAAATGGTAAATATTTTAACTGGAACTGGTTAAATCTGAATCCAACAGCCTTTCTAGGTGTTCAACTCCTTCCAGCTTACAATTTTATCTCTGTGAGTTGGAAAACCAATTTTTAAATGTTCAGAAGATTATGCATTATAGATTTAGAGATTAAATGACGATATCCTCAGAATCAATAACACAGCTTTAATTTTTTCAAGCGTGTGTAAGTGTGTTTTATTTTGAGATCTCATAAAGATACCCCAAACTGGTGTAGACTGTAATTATCTCTCTGTGCCTGTATCAAACGCACATCTGATAGTAATGCTGCTGAGTGTTCTGGAATGCTTTAGAAACTCGAGTTACCATGTGAAATGCCAAATATAATAGGAGCACGCTTCTATATAAAGTGAAAACATAAAATAATAACTGATGCTAGATCTTCCTATGCATGTATATGTTCTCTATATTTGTATGAAGACTCTTACGGGTGATGAGAAATAATGAAACTTACTGAGTATTCTGAGTTTATTCTTTCAATTACTGCCGTTAAGAGAAAGAACATTACTTTTACACAAAATTTGCAGTTTTCTTGGAATATATTCTTCCATACAGTTTTTAACCTGGGGAATATCCCATTATATGGTGCAATTTTGTTATGTAATCCATGGTATCCTGCTAGTTAAAAGTTTAAACTATGTTAATATGATCTATGATTGCCTCCATTAAAATTTTTAAATTTTTAAATTTGTGTAATACATTACTCCCTCCGTTCCATAATACTTGATGTTTTAGGTCTCAAATATTGTTGCAAATTATTTTGATGTTTTGTAGGTTTCAAGGTTGACTAATACTATTCTTCCCTATTTACCCTTGTATTAATTAACTTGGTCATGCAAAGTTAATTTGTCAATCATGAGAAATTATGAGTAGGAAGATAAGAAGGAATAATTGTATGTTGTTTAACAAGTACTATATTCCCCCTGCAGCATGCAGCCACCATGGCGCTTGGTCACTCGCATCTGGATGTATGTGAAATAATGTTCAGCGAGCTTGCATCATTTATAGACGAGGTTTCTCTAGAGACAGAGGCAAAACCGAAGTGGAAGGTACTACGTGATAAACAACAGAGATAATGTTCATATTTTCTTTCTGGCTCTTTGTTCCTTCTCTAGTTTTTCCCTTCTCTGTATTTCATAATATCTGTGCTTATATTCTTGATCCTTTTTCCCCTTTGCATAAGCATTAGTTGTCTGATCTTATTCTAGAGGCAGTTGCATCAATTCATGTGCTGATATATATGTGTGTGTATATATGTATATAGAGTAATGATATGGAGCCCGACGGTGGGTTTCTTATGGAGCCGAACACCAGAATAAAACATTTGTACTTTGCATCATGGTACAAGTAATTTATGCTGATGTAACATGGTACAAACACACATGCACAAAACACGCACACACACACACACACACATATATATATATATATTAGATTGGCCATATGTCAAACTAATAATAAAGGGAGGATCTTTCAACATTTTCAAAAAGAGTTGGTCTTATGTAAAGTAATTTTACCGCACCACTGATTCACAACTATCACTTTATAGTAAAACAACTAATACTTTTTAATGGAACACTAATACTATCAAATTAATACCTTTTAATGAAACGAATAAAACTGATTAAAAATACGCACAAATTGCAAACCAGTTGCATGGTAAAACTCACATTAAACTCAGATCTCATTCTTAGCCAACTGAATGTAGTACATATGCTACACCTTTTTTCATGCCTGATTCTGCTTGAAGTTGTTATTTAGTTATTTACCATTGTTATTAATGCAGAGTCAAAAGTCTCGGCGGGAAGAACTACGTACCCATATTGCAAACATATACCGCACTGTTGCTGAAAAAATATGGCCCGGCATGTTAGGCCGCAAGCCCGTTTTTCGCCTTCATTACTTGAAATTTATTGAAGAAACAACTCGAATGATTTTGACAGCTCCTGCAGAGAATTTTCACGAGATGCAACCTCTCCGATATGCACTTGCTTCTGTTCTACGATATTTGGCTCCCGAATTTGTCGATTCGAAGTCAGAGAAATTCGATATTAGAACTCGAAAACGACTTTTCGATCTTTTCCTTACCTGGGCTGATGATACGGGCAGTTCATGGAATCAGGACGGTGTTAGTGATTATCGGCGTGAAGTTGAGCGTTACAAATCCAGCCAGCATTCACGGTCAAAAGACTCTATCGATAAACTTTCGTTCGATAAAGAATTGAGCGAACAGGTTGAAGCAATACAATGGGCCTCAATGAATGCGATGGCCTCATTGTTATATGGACCCTGCTTTGATGACAATGCAAGAAAGATGAGTGGGCGGGTAATTTCTTGGATCAATAGCCTGTTCATCGAGCCTGCTCCCAGAGCACCTTTCGGTTTTTCACCGGCTGATCCAAGAACTCCGTCTTATGCGAAATATACGGGAGATGTTGGGCGTGGAGTAACGGGCCGTGAGAGGCATAGAGGTGGTCAACATCGAGTTTCTCTGGCAAAACTGGCTCTGAAGAATCTTCTTCTCACTAATTTGGACCTCTTTCCAGCCTGCATTGATCAGGTATTGTGAAGTCTGTATTGTACTGACAGTTACTCCCTCCGTTCCAATTAAACGGTCGTTTTGAAGAAAAAAAAATTGTTCCAAAATATCTGTCGCTTTTAGTTTTCCAACTTTACCCTTAATGTTTGTGATGAATGACCGACCATAAATGATTCATTGATGATCTGTAAGAGGTGTATTAGTCATTTTATAAAAACGTTTATAGGTATTAAATGACTTTCTTAATCTATGTGAAACACCCTAAAACGACAGATAAGTTGGAACGGAGGGAGTAGTTTGCCTGTTAGCCAAGATTATTTACGAAGTAGGGTATTCTGTTGAACCATGTTTTGAATGCAACAATTGCATTTCTGTGTACCAAAGGGGTATTTTAGCTCAGATTTTAAATATTAAATTGACTTGATTGCTGATAAAATCACCATCTTTTTGCAAATGCAAATCTAATTTGAGTTTTGGCAAATAAAACCTCAATAAAAAAAATTGTATTTCAAACTTCGAGGAATATTGGCTCTTGCCCGTTTGTGTATTTTTTGGCCGAACGACGTCGTTTGGGATTTAAATTGTTGCCAAGTAGGATGACATGTCAGAAACGGGCAAGAGTTAATCTGCCCAGAAGTTCGCATTGCAATTTTTTTAAATTTGTAAATTTATTTGCCAAGACTCAAAATTTTAGGTTGGGATGCAATTTTTGAAAATGTGGTGATTTTTGCAGCGATTTAGTAAATAAACATGCACATTACTCCTTTAGTCGTTTCTTCCGTAATCAACACATTTGATGTCCATATTTTTATGTCCATATTTTTGTTTACTGCTTTCTAGCGACGGCTTCCTAGTTACATCCTATTGCACCACTGCGGTAGTAAATTTGACATGATAAAACATTTCTTATTAGGTTTATTTGGCAAACACATTTCCTTTCTATGTTCGTTGATGTGGCAATCATGTCATTTTTTTCTCAACAAAAGTTTCTAATTATTTATAATTTGGTGCAGTGCTATTATTCCGATGCTGCGATAGCCGACGGCTATTTCAGCGTGTTGGCTGAAGTTTACATGCGTCAAGAGATTCCAAAATGCGAAATCCAGAGGCTATTAAGTTTGATCCTTTACAAAGTGGTGGACCCCTCTAGGCAAATTCGCGATGATGCCCTTCAAATGCTCGAGACGCTTTCCGTCCGCGAATGGGCCGAGGATGGCTTCGAGGGCGCGGGAAGCTACCGAGCTGCCGTGGTTGGCAACCTTCCCGACTCTTATCAACAGTTCCAATACAAACTCTCTTGTAAACTCGCTAAAGATCATCCTGAATTGAGTCAACTTCTTTGCGAAGAAATCATGCAACGGCAACTCGATGCAGTTGACATAATCGCACAACATCAAGTTCTAACCTGCATGGCTCCGTGGATCGAGAATCTCAATTTTTGGAAATTAAAAGACTCGGGTTGGAGCGCAAGATTGTTGAAAAGTCTTTATTATGTCACATGGCGGCACGGGGATCAATTTCCTGATGAAATCGAGAAGTTATGGAGCACGATAGCTAGCAAGCCTAGGAATATAAGCCCTGTTCTTGATTTCTTGATCACGAAAGGGATCGAAGATTGTGATTCGAATGCATCAGCAGAAATAAGTGGAGCATTTGCTACATACTTTTCGGTTGCTAAAAGAGTGAGTTTATATCTAGCTCGTATTTGCCCACAACGCACGATTGACCACTTGGTTTACCAATTGGCTCAACGAATGCTCGAAGATACTGTGGAGCCACTGAGACCTTATGCTAATAAAGGTGATACTATTGGAGGCGCTGTTTTAGAATTCTCTCAGGCCCCTACTGCTGCTCAAATCACCTCCGTTATCGATAGCCAGCCTCACATGTCTCCTTTACTAGTTCGAGGTTCTCTCGATGGCCCCTTAAGAAACACAAGTGGAAGTTTAAGCTGGAGAACAGCTGCTGTTGGTGGGAGAAGCGCGTCA
Source organism: Stenogyne calaminthoides (assembly GCA_037126765.1). Lineage (NCBI taxonomy): Eukaryota > Viridiplantae > Streptophyta > Magnoliopsida > Lamiales > Lamiaceae > Stenogyne > Stenogyne calaminthoides. Next base: position 29,637,043 of record JBBCBC010000028.1, on the reverse strand, counting down.
GGCCCGTTAACTCCTATGGCTCCAGAGCTTAACATCGTTCCTGTAACTGCTAACCGCTCTGGTCAACTTATACCGTCATTGGTCAACATGTCTGGGCCTTTATTGGGTGTGCGGAGTTCTACGGGAAGCTTACGTAGTCGCCACATGTCTCGTGACAGTGGAGATTACGTCATTGATACCCCGAATTCTGGGATCGAAGATGGAATGCTCTCCAGCGTTGGGACCCACGGTATCAATGCTAAAGAGCTTCAGTCAGCTTTACAGGGCCATCAGCAACATACGTTGACGCATGCTGATATCGCTTTGATTCTACTGGCTGAAATCGCGTATGAGAATGATGAGGATTTTCGCGAGCATTTGCCATTGCTATTTCACGTGACATTCGTCTCGATGGACAGTTCGGAGGATATTGTATTGGAACACTGCCAACATTTGCTAGTTAATCTTCTGTATTCACTCGCTGGTCGTCATTTAGAACTCTATGATGTTGAGCAAAGTGATGGAGAGAACAAACAGCAGGTTGTGAGTTTGATCAAATATGTTCAATCAAAGAGAGGTAGCATGATGTGGGAGAATGAGGACCCCACAGTTGTCAGAACAGAGCTCCCGAGTGCAGCCCTCTTATCAGCTCTTGTACAAAGCATGGTGGATGCTATCTTTTTCCAAGGAGATCTCAGAGAAACATGGGGGGCAGAAGCCCTTAAGTGGGCCATGGAGTGCACATCGCGACACCTGGCGTGCCGATCTCATCAAATATACCGCGCACTCCGGCCTCGTGTGACGAACGATGCATGTGTATCTCTGCTTCGGTGTTTGCATCGCTCGTTGGGAAATCCCATCCCGTCGGTTTTGGGCTTCGTTATGGAAATCTTGTTAACTTTACAAGTAATGGTGGAAAATATGGAACCTGAGAAAGTGATACTATACCCCCAACTCTTCTGGGGTTGTGTTGCTATGATGCATACAGATTTTATCCATGTATATTGCCAGGTCCTCGAGCTTTTCTCACGGGTAATTGACCGTTTATCCTTCCGGGACACGACAACCGAAAACGTGCTGCTCTCAAGCATGCCACGAGACGAGCTGGACACAAATGCGTCAGATCGTTCCTTTCGACGCTTAGAATCAAGAAACATATCTGATGTAACTCCATCGAATTCAAAGATACCCGTTTTCGAAGGAGTTCAGCCTCTTGTTCTCAAAGGACTAATGTCCACAGTCAGTCATGGTGTTTCGATTGAAGTCCTCTCGAGAATAACCGTCCCTTCTTGTGATTCGATATTCGGTGATGCAGAAACTCGTCTCTTGATGCACGTTACCGGTTTACTCCCATGGCTTTGCTTGCAGCTGAGCCATGACGTGGGACCTGCTTCCCCGTTCCAACAGCAGTATCAGAAGGCTTGTACCGTTGCAAACAACATTGCTATATGGTGTAGATCAAAATCATTAGACGAGCTAGCAACTGTTTTCATGGCTTATGCCTCGGGAGAGATCACAGGCATTGAAAATCTCCTCGCTTGCGTTTCGCCATTGTTGTGCAACGAGTGGTTCCCCAAGCACTCGACTCTTGCTTTCGGCCACCTCCTTCGTCTTTTGGAAAAAGGGCCCGTAGAGTATCAGCGGGTGATACTCCTCATTTTAAAAGCCTTGCTTCAACACACTCCTGTCGATGCAACCCAGAGTCCTCACATGTATGCAATCGTTTCACAATTAGTCGAGAGCACTCTCTGCCGGGAAGCTCTCAGTGTTCTAGAGGCACTTCTACAAAGCTGCAGCTCGTTGCCCGGGTCCCACCCGCACGATCCTGGTGCTTTTGAGAATGGGTTCGGCGGGCCCGAGGAGAAGTTTCTCGCTCCTCAGACCTCCTTCAAAGCCCGTAGTGGCCCGTTGCAGTTCGTGAGCGGGCTGGGATACGGCCCAGGTTTCGCTCAAGGTAATGCTATAGAATCCGGTGTATCACCTAAAGAATTAGCACTGCAGAATACACGTTTGATGCTAGGGCGGGTTCTTGATAGCTGTGCGCTCGGTAGACGGAGAGATTACAGAAGGCTCGTCCCATTTGTAACGACCATTGGAAACGTGTAGATCGGTTTTTCGTTCATCCTGCTGTGGTTTATTAGACAGTCCACTGGGGATGCTGTGATGAGGCCTGCAAGTGTATATAGTTATTTAATCACTTAGATATAGTTGTTGTAAGTTTGATAAGATTTGTTGTTTATAGCTTGTAGGGTGCACCAAGATTCATTCCTTGCATAAGTTGTCATTAGTTTTGTGAAATCCTTTGGAGCTTCTTGTTAGTTATATATTGTATGAGAAACTTTTGGTACATGCATTCACCTGTTTGGAATGAGATGTACATGTTTACATAATTGTCATGGATTTTCAGCAACTATATTTAGTCTTAGTTTATCAAAGCTTAGATTCAAGAGTGTGTTACTTTTTGCATAAGAACTGTTGGTTTATCATTTAAAGGTTGAGTTACCAAATTTGGCAATATCTTAATTAATTTATTTCTCTCTCACCAATTAGGAAATGTTATTTAATGGTATGTTGGGGTTTTTTGCTTTGTTTCGTAATTAAGATTTGTTTATTTTGTGCTGAAGTATTATACTAGAGCCAGTTTCGTTTTAACATTTGATGTAGCTTTTAATGTTTTGGAAGATTTTTGTGTTAGCAAGAATAAAGGTTGTGTGATTAAAGTGTGTTGAGATACTCTTATGAGATTGACACGACATATTATTGTCACTATAATAATTCGTATTAGTAAAAAAGAAGAAAATATTTGTGAGATGGCTAATAATTATAAGGGAAGTACAAAAACTCATATGAGACGATTTTATGCATGAGATGAAGTGTAACTTAGTAAAAATAAAAGTCAACTCTTTTAAAGTGTTAAAGCGTCAATGATCAAATTATGCTAGATTATACATTGACGTTTTAACATTTTTAAGAGATGTGTGTTGATTTGTGCTAGATTGTACCTCATCTCATACATGATACCATCTGGTAGGAGTTTTTGTTATTTAAAATAGGGAAAATTGTAAATAAATGTAGTATAATTATTGTAGCCTTAGCTCCGACGAGTGGCTCTGCTTCAAAATCGTGGGCATCCCTTTTAGCACCAAATATGAAACCCAAAATTCTCGTAAAACGTTTAACAAGACAACATCTCGAAATGAAATAATTGAAGATTTAAGTAATTACCTTTTATGTGCATCGGGTTGCACCATATAACTGCTGCACAACGTACTATTTAATAAAAATAATTAATATTATAAAGTGAAAATCACTAGTGTGCGTTAAAAAATAAGACACACTTGCATGAGACAGTCTCACAGTGAAACAAAATATAATTTGGGCATTGATGATTTAACACTTTGGGAGGGGTGGGTGTGATTTGTGCTTGTTTGTACTCCGTCTCATGCATGAGACCGTCTCATATGAATTTTTGTCTTAAAAAATATTGTTCATTAAAAACAATTTACATTGTATGCTGAAAATAAATAAATAAATAATGTTATTATGCGCAAATAATTAATACCGTTAAAAGTACATAATAATTGCATGTTATTACAATTAGCGTATACAAAAATTTGCCTTTGAGATTAAACAAAATGTTTATGTGAACCTGAGTTCACCGTGAACTCGATTTTTTTAATATTACTATTATGTATAAAAATTTTCACGGTTATGCATAAAAATTATTGCGGTTATGCACAAAAATAATCACTGTTTAAAAATATTTTAACAGTGATAATTTTTACACATAATAATAATAAAGTTCATGTATAGACCTAATTCAAAGAAGTGTTAATCTCGGGATTAGTGGTGCCGGTTGGTGAGGGTATGTGAGTGTGGGTGGTCAGGGTTATTGCCTCAATTATCCTAGTATTGAATATGCAACTCATAGCAAGCAAACAAACAAACAAATGAACAGTAAAATACAAAAAAATCAAGCGAGATATACATGATACAACACATATATAACTATACACATTTGTATGAGACGATTTCATGGTGAGACGGGACATAAGCTGAACATTAATATTTTAACACTTTAGGAGGAGTACATGTAATTTGTGCTAAGTTGTACCCCTTCTCATATGAGGTTTTTGTCTTATATAATTAACGACCTCTGTAATGTTTGAACCTAGATATATTCTCCCTCCGTCCCATTTTTATTTGAACATTTATAAAAAAAATAGTTCGTTTCAAATTTAGTTAATTATTTTATAACTAATAATAAAGTATTTTTTTTCTCTTTTATCTATATGATATCTCTTAAACATCTCAATATTATATTTCATACTATTACTTTTCTCACATTAAAATTACTTTTATCCCATCTAATTTATACAAATGTCATTTCTTTACCATTTAACCTCAATCAAAAAATAATTTTATCTCTTTTAATAATAATAAACAACTCTAACATTAAAACTCATGCAAATAGTAAATGTTCAAATAAAAACGGAATAAGGTGAGTACTTTTTAGTAACACAAACTTTAGGATGAAATTTTTTTATACTGTGAAATTGATATCATTATATTTATAAATTGATATCATGACATAACACGATTTTATTCTTATCATATCAAAATATATTTTCCCAAAGATTATGATCATTGCAGTATTTAGTTAGCATGATGAATCAAATAACAAAATGTGAAAATAAATAGGACATAAAGACAGCATAAGATTAAATGTCCAATTTAAAGGGTACATATCACCCTAGTTGTGATTTATTGAAAGCCTATAGCTGCTGCAACTTTAGCACAAACCCTAAAAATCTCCCATCATAATTGATAATAACATATGTACATATGTTTCCGTTGTCAAAATATTTGATCATATCCTCCCAATATTCTTGCAATAAGACAGACAACTTGGACAGATAGAAAACCACGTTTTGTATGGACGCTACGCACATATACATGTCGGGGAATCCTATTAAATTTAAAAATCTTGTTCTTGTGTGAATTATATTTTAAATATATAGTAAGATTAATAAGACGGTTTATGGCAGTTTCGAGTGATTTGGGACGATTTATAATGGGCAAAGTATAATGTGAACAAGTTTCACGGTGAAACTGATTAAAGAGTGTGACTTTTTACTGTAAAGGGCGTGACATTTTACTGTAAAGAGTATTACTCATAAAAGTGAAGGGTGTGACTTATATTATAGCAAAGGGTGTCGTAGTGATAACTGAAGGGTGTGACTTATATTACTAAAGGGTGTGACTTATATTGCTAAAGAGTGTGTCTATTAAAAAAAAACCAGTTTTACGGTGAACAAGTTTCACAGCATACCAACTCTTTATAATGGACAAATAATTCAAAATATTATAACAAGTATTTATAAAATCCCTTGAAAAAGGGGAAAAAAAAAGAGAAACCATTAATTACTCCCTTGACAATCCATCAGAAAATCACATGAAATGTGAACTACAAAGTTGTTCATAATTTTATTTTAATAAGTTATAACAAATTCTTAGTGTGTGTTTTAAAACACTAAAATCATCTTTTAGAAACACTTATTTTCAAAAGTTATTCGCTCAAAACTTTTGAAAATAAATGCTTCTAGAAGTTGTTTTAGTGTTTCAAAACACACCCATTATCTTCACTTCAATTTTTTTTTTTTAAAACCCAATCAAATTGAGGTAGAGTTAATTGATTATATTTTTATAATTATTTATGTTGTGATTTGACGGTGCAATTCCTCGCTTCGTTTACAAAACACGATTTACACTAAATTTTATTCCAATTTTATAGTCCAATGGCAATTTTCCATTTTTTTTTAGTGCTCATCCCTTTTTTTTCTTACACGTACGACCTCCTTCTGTTCCTATTGCTGCTGCCCCTATCTATATACTTATATAGCTACCCTATGTAGCTTTATTTAATGGATATATGCATGACCATGACATAATATTATACATCAAAAAGTATGAGACATACAAATACGTATATTAATTGATGAAAGGTATAGGTGTTTCACCTCGAGAATCAGTCTTGCATCTACTAGCTAGATCAAGTTTCACATATATATATATATATATATATATAAAATCAAAACCATATCCCTCTATATACTACTCCCTCCTCCCCCCGTCCCATTCTTTAAGCTATTTTTGCCATTTTTTGTATCCCAATTTTTAAGTATTATTTTCTAAAATAAAAATACACTTTATAACTTTATCACAAAATACTAATAAATAACTTTTTCTACCCCCAACTACTCATCACTTTATCACTTTATCACATAAAATACTAATAAACAACTCTTTCTACCCCCAACACTACATCACTTTATCACTATTCTCATAAATCCTTATGAACAGTCAAAATGACTTAAAGAATGGGACGGAGGGAGTAATAGAGAGTTTTTTTTTATGATGTGTCATCTTGTGGTTAATTTGAATGATGTGTCATCTTGAGGTTAATTTGGATAAGATGTTACATTTTATTATATTGATGTTTTATTTTTTATTGGTTTGTAGCAATATGTGGCATCCATGTGACATTTTAATATGTAGTTTAATAAAAAAAATGCAATAACTAAAGTTTGAATCATGCACATCTTAAATTATATTTATGTTACTTAGAAACTAAGTTAATATATAAATTTTTAAATATCTTGAATATTTATTTTATTGAGCATTAGCTTCTTTGTATTTACCATTATTTTATATCTAATATTTTATTATACATCGATTTTGAAAACATCCCTCAACCAACTAATATGCACATGTGTCACATTATTGTGAATTTCGATAATTAAAAAATGTGAATTATGTAAAAAAAAAAAATGAATTTGATTTATAGATAATGATGACATGTCACAATATAATTATTTTTTAATTATTTGGGTATTTAAAGTATGTGTGAATGTTATAAAATGTGTAATTAATATTTATTATTTTATATTTTATTTATTTAATTTTATTATATACTTAATTTATTTTTATTTAGTTAATTTTTGTTTTGACTTAATTTAATATAAGTAAAATATTCCATCTATATGCATTTTATGTTAATGTGAATTATATTTAATTATTAATTCTTTAATGATTAATTTTGTTTTATTATTTTCTTATGTATATCTTAATTTATTTTATGTAATAAAATATTTTATATTATAATTCATTCACTTATATTTTTTTATTAATGCATATTAATTAATATATTTTTTAAAATGTTGTTTCATTTTTTAAATTTTTTTTCTTAATCGGTTTATTTTGTTTTAATTTTCAGATTTCAACTTCATATTAAAACGAATGATTAATATTTGACATAATAATTTTATTCTAAGATTTAAGCAAGGTTGTTAATATACACTTTAAATAATTATTAATTCATATTTAATGTATTTATGTATATATTTATATTTTTAATTATTAAATATATTATTTAATCATAATGTTGCATTTTTTAATTAAAAAATTGCGTAACACGCGTGTATTAAACTAGTTAATATACAATTATTGAGAACTATTACTAATTTAAAATAAAATATTTAAAATAAGCAGATTTGATAATATGCCAGCAGATGAGCACAAACTTATATGTCCACCGCTTATATGACATGCCACATATGCAAGGTCCTCACCATTATTTAATTATTTTATTTAATTAATTCAATCTTCTCATATATATATATACATATTTGATAATATGCCCGCAGGTGGGCACAAACTTATATGCCGACCGCTTATGTGGCACGCTACATATGCAAGATTGCCACCATAATTTAATTAGTTTATTTAATTAATTCAATCTTCTCATATATATATATATTTCATATTTTACCCAATTTCGGTAAATATATTAAAAAAAATTACCCGACCCGAACTCAACCCGACCCGAACCCAAACCCGACCCTAGTGATTCATGGTTCACCTAGCCCGATTGGTTCATGGTTTATGGTTCATGATTTAGGGTTTAAGTTTATATAATTAATAAGAAAATTGAATTAATTAAAGAAACTAATTAAATGATGGTGGAGACCTTGCACATGTGGCGTGCTACATAAGCGGTGGACATATAAGTTTGTGCCTACTTGCGAGCATATTATCAGTTAAGACCGAAAAAAATAGAGGCTAAATTGACAATTTTTCAAATCATTTTAAAATTAGAAACTGATCTCACTGATTTATTCCATATTGTGACAATAGTATGTTGATTTTTGTGGTGTTGTTATCGTCATGAAGTACTTTAATTTGAATGATGATAATAATTTAAGCAAGTTGTCAAATGTTGATTTGGACTCAAGATTCAAGGGATATGTGCAGACCAATGCTAGAATAGGCACACATCTTCGGTAACATGAAAAAAATTGTTGAAGTAGGTCTCGCTCATATATTGATTTTTTCTATGCTACATTGTAGGTCCTGTATTATCATATTGTACTACATGCTTAATATATTGTATATTATAATAACTAATACATGTGGCACCCGTTTGCTTGCCCATAATCAGCTATATTGGGTCAGATATTTGGGCTTATCCATCAGATTAAGTTGTTTACTTGCACGTGAATGGGCCTGAGAAATAATAGGAGTCCACACTACTTTTAGCGGGCTTGGTGTATTAGAAGTCGGGCATACCCCCTCCGATAATTTATCCATGCAATTAAGGCCATACTGTTCACTTCTGAAATGACTAAAATACCCCTCAACTATATATATGTAAGCTTGGCCCAAAAAACTCAAACCCTAGCCGTTTGCTTCAACATTCAGCCGCTTTCATCTCTCTGGCGAAAAAACCCTAATCGGTGAATCCTTCGTACAGTGAATTTCTGATGTCTTATCTCTATGAATTCGATTGTGAAAATCATTCTGGACTGGTGTTAATCGTTTTCACTCTTTGTTTTGACAGTGTAAGACGTCGGCGAGGGTGAAGTATCTGGTGTACATCTACTAGAGAGGTTTATCAAAAATCGAAAAAAGTATGATTATTCTGCTTATCCGATAATTATATGAATTTTTATGCTTCGAATTCACTGAACTTTCGGTGTTATCTGTTGTGGTGAAACTAAACGCGAATTGCATATGTTCGTCTAAAAGGCTAAAATCTTATAGTTGAGATGAAAGTGTTTTTTTGGGGAATAGAGTACACGAATCACATGTGTTGGACACAGTTTCAGAAGGTCGTGTTTTGGGGTGTGGATTATGTATTTTTTGTTATTTTTGAAAATTAATTTTTGTAATGTTGTTACAGGTATTTTCATCTTCTTTGAGATTCAGATAACTACAGCTTTTGTATTGTGATTAGAATTTAGAGGAAACTTTGCTTATTTACTCCCATTTTTCTCAGATAAATTCAGGTTTAGGGGTTGTGAAATGAGATTCAGATAACTTCAGCTTTAGTAGATTCAGATAACTTCAACTTTTGTATTGTGAATTGAGATTGAGTATTGATTGTTGATCTTTTGAACCTTTTGATTTTTGACTACTGAAGCTAGTGTGATTTTTTTGTTGATTTTGTCTTGGAACAGATGTGTGTACTGATGCATATATTAACCCCCCTGTTTTTTGTATGCTATGGCTTGTGTATCTTTTACTATTTGTCCACTTGAGTCCCTTGATTATATGAGAACCCACAATTGGGTTAACGAAGGTTGTGATTTCTGTAAACTATTTGCTCTTTATGATTCAATAGATGATATTGATACTTATTATACAAAACCACCTCTTTTGTCTTATCAACAACATTTGGTGCAGTATCCATGGCACGTGTATGCAAAAGAAAGGCTGAGATTGTCCTTGTTTTGGAGGAAATTATTTTCCAAATTATTTTCCAAATAATGATGTATACACGATATAGAGCTCTAGGAGGTACTCATTTAAGACGCTTGATTAGATATATGATGGTTGATAACATTCTAAAACAGATTTTCCACATGAATGACCTTGTTGGTTTAAGTGATACTGATTATTTCAAGAATGAATCATGCAACCTTTAATCGTCTATGTTGTCTTTTAAGGCATTCTGGGGGTCTAGTTGATAGTAAGTACGTGTTGGTAGCTGAGCAAGTAGCGTACTTCTTGAGTGTGTTAGCCCATCACAACAAGGTAAGATGTGTGAGATTTAATTTCAAGCGTAGTGGTAAAACTGTAAGTAAGCATTTCCACAGAGTGTTAAATGTTGTACTTCGACTTCATGGAATACTACTTGCTACTCCTACACCAGTTGAAGAAGACTGCTCTCACCCTCAATGGAGACATTTCAAGGTATTACATCAAGCATTTGTACAACTATTACATTATGCCAGTAAATCTTATATCTTGTTTATACTTTCTAACTCTATAAAGCACTTTATTTTGTATGTCAACTTTTGGTAGGGTTGCTTGGGGGCCTTGGATGGCACGTACATTGATGTTACAGTTCCTGATTCTGATAAACTGAGATACCGGACTAGAAAGGGTCGTCTATCTGTAAATTTTCTTGCAGCTTGTGATCAGAATATGCAATTCATTTACATGCTTATTGGTTGGGAAGGGTCTGCTGCTGATGCATGTGTCCTTAGTGATGCGGTGACTAGGACAAACGGTTTTAAAGTCCCTCAATGTAACATATCACCTATAACATTTTGTTTTTGCTGAATATTACATTTGCACATCATGACATGATCTTCTTTTAATATTTTTTTTCATGTCTACTTCAATAATAAGTAAGTACTATTTGTGTGACAATGGATATACAAATGGAGACGGCTCCTTGACCCCGTACAAAATGGTAAGATACCATCTTCATGAATGGGGAAACGGTCCATCTACTCCTCAGAACTACAAGGAGTACTTCAACATGAAGCACGCCAAGGCTCGTAATGTGATTGAGCGAACTTTTGGTTTACTGAAAAAATGTTGGGCTGTACTGAGAAACCCTTCCTTTTATCCAATCACGGTTCAGAATAAGATGATACTCGCTTGTGCGCTGCTCCATAATTTCATCCGCAATGTAATGCCAAATGATCTGTTATTGGATGACGATGATGAGGTGGAGCTGAACAATGAGGAGAACGATGATGGACCTTTTCATAGACCCGATTAACTCTACACCTACTTAGACAGCTTGGAGGGACAATATGGCCCAACAGATGTACTTGAACTAGAGGGGCTCCGTGTGATTTGTTTTATTGATACAGTTTGTAATTTTTTAAGATTCCTTCCCAGCATTTACTTTAAATATTCTCTACTATTCTGTATTAGAATGCTTATGGTGTGTGGTTGTGACTTTTTATCATGGATGGTTGCTTATTAATTTCTAATTTTAAGGATTTAACTGTTGTTTACTAACTTGTGTAATGTCCCGATTAATTTCAATAGTAAAGCAACCAAAATATAGCAACACAAGTTCAACAACAGGGAAATGCTTAATTGAAAATAAACAAATAAACATGAAACTCAATCAATGGGCAAATAGCGAACGAACTCCAACTCATCAATCATCATCTCTTCTTGAATCGACACCTGAATATAAACACACACTTTTAGCGTAAGGCTTTGGAAATTAAGGGAATACGAAGGCGATGAAACTCACGTAAACTCCAACTACAAATGACGCTCTGAATCATCATCCACGACCATGATAGGATCGAATTCTGTAGAAAAATGGCGTAGGGTTAAATGATAGTACGGATGATAATTCGCAGAGAATAATTAAGAGGAATTACCTCACACAATTTCACATCGATGCCAGCGATCCTTCCTCTGCAGAAATACCGTTACGAATGTCAGGTATGGAGTTTCATGACAGCCGTGCGATGACGAACCATTTAACGGTGTAGATAATTCCCACTAACCGGCCCAATCCCGTGATAAATGAGCCCATGACCGAGTTTCATAAAAAAGATAGACCGGGCCTCAAGAAGAAAGGCCCAAAAGAAACTAATTATTGAAATAAAAGAAGAAACGCGACAATGCCTTCCTCTAAATGCGACTTGTTCTCAAGTCGCGAGTATCGGAAATTTCATTTGAATAACGCCAGCATCTTCCCATGTAGCCATTTCCGGTGAGCCATTGCTCCATTGAATCAGCCATTGACTCACAGCCCGGTTCCTCTTCTTAACACTTCGGCGAGCTAGCACAACCACAGGTAACACCAATGCTTCCCCTTCTTCGTTGATTTCTGGTAGTTGCGCCTGTGGCAAGTAGTTATTCTTGATTTTCTTCTTGAGCTGAGATACATGAAACACCGGATGTAAACGTGACCCATTAGGTAGATTAAGCTTATATGCAACAACTCCTATTCTCTCTGTAATTTGATAGGGTCCAAAGTATTTTACTGATAATTTAGTTTGCTTCCTCAATTGATCTGGAGCGTTTCTGAATGGCTGCATCCTTATGTATACCCAATCACCAATGTCAAACTCCCTTTCAGTCCTGTGTAAATCTGCATAGTGTTTCATCCGGTTGATAGATGACTGTAAATTCTCTTTCAATACTTGAATCATCTGTTGCCTTTCTTGAAGAAGGTCCCTTGCTTCATTAGAATTCCCTTGTAAGAAGGGGCCTAACCCGAGTTGCTGAGGCCTGTACCCATAAAGGGCCTCGAATGGAGTCATTTGTATGGACTGATGGTAATTGGTATTGTACCACCACTCAGCTAATGGTAACCAACTTACCCATTTGTTGGGTTTGATAAATGACATACACCTTAAGTATGTTTCCAGGCACTTGTTGACTCTCTCACTCTGTCCATCAGTTTGAGGGTGATGTGCAGTACTCATATGTAACTGTACACCTTCTAACTTAAATAGAGCTTTCCAGAAATTGCTTTGAAACACTACATCTCTATCACTTATTATCACTTCAGGAAATCCGTGTAACTTATACACCTGATTAAGAAAGATTCCAGCCAAACTTTCAGCTGTATAAGGGTGTTTTAGTGCTATAAAATGATTGTATTTAGTCATTCTATCCACTATGACCCAAATAACACTCTTAACATCAAAATTAGGTAGAGCTTCAATGAAGTCCATGGTTAATAGACTCCAAGGCTTCTCTGGAACCTCTAAAGGTTGCAATAGCCCAGGGTAGGCCTCATTTTCAGTTTTACACTTTCTGCAGACTTCACAAGCATTGATGAAGTCCTGGAAGTCTGTCTTCATACCAGACCAATAGAATAACCCTTTAGCCCTATGATAGCTGGCTTGAATGCCAGAATGTCCTCCCATTGCTGTGTTATGTATAGCTTCCAGTATCTTAGCTTTAACATTATTAGCATTGCCAATATAGATCATTCCTTTGTATTTTAGTAACCCATCTACCACTGATACTTCATGATCCGTAGTAGGTGATAGAAGTGCTTGAGCCATTTTTTGTTGAGCAACTTCATCTCCTTCATAGCTGGAAATTACTTCAACTGCCCACTGAGATTTGATGTTTGTACTTACAACATTCAACATTGCCTCTGACTTCTCAGTAGTCTCAAATTTTCTAGAAAGAGCATCAGCTGCTTTGTTGTCCTTCCATTTCTTATACTCAATGGTGTAATTGTGCCCCATCAATTTGATCAACCATTTTTGCTGAAGAATGTTACTCAATCTTTGCTCTTTAAGGTGCTTCAAACTAGCATGATCCATTCTGATGATAAACTGACTCCCATTTAAGTAATGATTCCATTTGGAAACTGTTGTCATTAGAGCCAGAAGTTCTTTTTCATAAGTAGATAGAGCTTGATTCCTAGGGCAAAGTCCTTGACTGAAGAAGGCTATAGGTTGTCCTTTCTGCATTAGCACTACCCCTATACCAGTTGCACATGCATCTGTCTCCAGAATTAATGGTTGAGAAAAATCAGGCATAGCCAACACTGGAGCCTCAACCATCAATTTTTTTAACTTCTCAAATGACTGCCCTGCCTCATCATTCCAATTAAAGTTATCCTTCTTCAACATCTGAGTTAGAGGTTTAGTAATGATTCCATACCCCTTGATAAACCTCCTGTAGTATCCAGTCAGGCCTAAAAATCCTCTTAAAGCCTTTAAATTCTTAGGAACTGGCCATTCCACCATGCACTTCACCTTTGCAGGATCTGTCCTGACTCCCTCTCCAGAAATAATGTGTCCCAAGTATTCTACTTGCCTCACCCCAAATGCACATTTACTCTTTTTTTGTATATAGTTGATGTTTCCTCAATATACTCAACACTTCAGTTAAGTGTGCAACATGAGTAGTAATGCAAGGGCTATATTGTTGCGAGTCATTTTTTATCGAGAGTATTATGTGGCTAATTTGGTAACAACTCACAAACAAAATGATTAATCGAACAAGAACACTGCGGGAAGAACCGTAGTTCTTCCCTGAAATGTGGGTGTAGGTATATAAGTGGAATGAGGGAAACATTCCAGAGTTTTTTTAATATGAAAGGTGAGGTCCTTTATATAAAGAGGACCAGCACGACAAATCATAAGCACGACAAATCGTTAAGCATGACAAATCAATAAGCACGACAAATCTTTAAGCACGACAAATCACGTGGTCTCGGTGGGACCTGCTGACGTGTGATAATTCGTCCTGCTGACGTGTGATAGCCTTCAGGTTATCTGAGCCTTCAGGTTCTCTGATGTGTGATAAATCTGGTGATGCTGACGTGTGATTAATCTGAACACAACAATAGCCCCCAAGATCGGGCTGTGACGTTGTTCAGAGCTTGATCTTGTTTCATGTCTCGATCAGATTTTATCTTTAGTTGTATCTGCAGTCACATTGTTTGACTTCGAGCTTGCTCGCGTGCTGTATGAGATCTTGATCGTTCAGAATGAGCCCCTACATAGAGGATCTTACCTTCGTCGTCGATCTAGTTTGTGCTTTCATACTTGAGGGGGAGCGTCGTCTGAGTCTTTTACGTGCTTTCATACTTTGGGGGAGCCCGTCGTCTGAAGTCTTTTTCTATTCTTGTGCCGGAGAGCCCGTCGTAGAGTCTTTTTTCGTACTTTCGTGCCCGGAGAGCCGTCGTCTGAATCTTTTACATTCTCGTGCCGGGAGAGCCTGTCGTCTGAGTCTTTTTTCTGTCTTTCGTGCCGGGAGCCCCGTCGTCTGAGATCTCTTTAGGTAAATGCCGAGCCCCATCAATATGAAGTCTTTTGTCTTTCGTACTTTGTGGGAGCCCCACAGACGAAGCTTCAGGCTCAGATTTCTTTGGGGAGCCCTGTCAGATGAAGTCTTAGTAAGTGCATTGTGAGCCCCACAGATGAAGTCTTTCAGGTTTCAGACTGGAGAGCCCCACAGACGATTCCAGGCTCAGATTTTCTGGGGAACCTCATCGACGAGTCTTTTTTCGCTCAGTACTTGGGAGCCCCATCAGACGAAGTCTTTTTACAGTCTTTCGTGCCGGGGAGCCCCACACGAGTCTTTTTCTTTCGTGATTGGGAACCCCATCGTGACGAGTCTTTTCTCGTAATACAGATATCGGAGAGAGCCCCATCGTCTGAGTCTTTTTCTTGTGCTCAGACTTTGGGGGGAGAGCCCCATCAGACGAAGTCTTTTTGTGCCAGATTTCGAGATGAGCCCCATCAGATAAGTCTTTTTTTTCAGGTTCAGATTTGGGGGAGAGCCCCATCGTTTGAAGTCTTTTCTATGCTCAGATTTCGTGCCGGAGAGCCCCCATTGATGAAGTCTTTTTTTTCAGGCTTTCATTTTGGGAGAGCCCCATTGTACGAAGTCTTTTCTATGGCTCACACTTTGGGGAGCCCCGTTGCACGAGTCTTTTTTTCAGGTTTCATACTTTGGGGAGCCCCACAGACGAAGTCTTTTCAGTGCTCAGACTTTGGGGAGCCCTCGTCAGATGAAGTCTTTTTTTCTATGCTCAGATTTTGGGGGAGAGCCTAAAGTCAGATGAAGTCTTTTATGTTTGTATACTTGAGCCCCCACGACTGAAGTCTTTTTCTCGGCTTGAGCCTGTCAGACGAAGTCTTTTCTAAGGCTTTCGTATTGGGAGAACCTGTAATCTAGTCTTTTTTAAGTGCTAGTACCGGGAGCCTCCCGCTGTATGAGTCTTTTTTGTGCTAGTACTTCGAGGAGCCCCCCTGTTATGCGCCTTTTTTATGCTCATGGGGAAAATGCTTTCGGGATGGGCCTGGGCTTGGAGCGAGCCGATGGTATCCCGCCGAGACGAGCAAAGTCTTTAGAGATGGCTCGCGCAGAGAGTGACCGGATCCTCGCCGAGATGAGCAGTCTTCCGAGACGGCTCGAGAGAGAGAATGCCGGACGGGATCCTACCAGATCGCCAGGTCTTCCGAGATGGCTCGCGAGAGAGAGCTGAAGATCCCGCCGAGATGAGAGGTGTCTTTCCGAGATGGTTCGTGCGAGAGCTGATGATCCTACCGAGACGAGTAGGTCTTCCGAGACGGCTCGTGAGAGAGCTGTAGATACTTGAGGGAGCTAGAGAGTTTATCTCGCCGTTAACCACTTATGGCCGAGCAACAGGACTTCTCCTCTCGGCCCGCATCGCCTTACTACTGGTGGCGATGGAGAGAGTAAATTTTTTGCCGTTGTCGACCACTTACTTCGAAAGCGGGGCTTATGGCGACTTTACCCGCAGATAAATCGCCCGACGACCGACCGTGGTCTCACAAGCGAGCCAAAGTCCATGAAGGCAAAGGTGTTAATGCCGATAGAGGCGGACCGGCCACGCCAAACAAGGAGCCAACATCTCATCGCCGAAGGCGGAGAATTTTTTCGCTAAAAACGGGCGGATCGACATCACCGAGGTAGCGGAAAGCCGACGCGAGGAGGCGGGTTGGTCATCGCCAGAAAAGCCGGATTTATCTCATCGCCGAGAAGACGGAGAATACTTTCGCTAAAATGGCGGATCGATATCGCCGAAAAGAGGAAAACCGGCCGAGGAGGCGCGGCCGGTTGCCGCCGTAAAAGCCGACGATCTTATCACCGGTAAGCGGAGAATACTTTCGCTAAAATGGTGGATCGATATCGCCGAAGTTAGCGGAAAGCCGACGCCGAGGAGGCGGGCCGGTTGCCGCCGTGAAAGCCGACATCTATCTCGCCGAGAAGGCGAGAATACTTTTTAAACAATGGGATCGACATCGCCGAAGTTACGAGTGTCAACGCCGGCGAGGCTGGGTCGGGTAATCGCCAGGAAAGCGATAATCTCTATCGCCGAGAAGGCAGAGAATGCCTATTAAAAACGGCGATCGACATCGCCGAAAGAAGCCGAAAGTCAACGCCGGAGAGGCGGGCTGGTCGTCGGCAGGAAAGCGACGCATCTCTATCGCCGAGAAGGCGAGAATGCTTCGCTAAAACAATGGGATCGACATCGCCGAGTTAGCGGAAAGCGACGCCGAGGAGGTGGGCTGTCGTCGCCAGAAAGCCGACGATCTCATCACCGAAAGCGGAGAATGCTTCGGCTAAAATGGCGGATCGACATCGCCGAAAGTTAGCGGAAAGACAACGCCGGGAGGCGCGGCCGTCGGTCGCCGGCACGTTTTATCATCTCATCGCCGAGAAGGAGGAGAATGCCGCTTAAACGGCGTGATCGCATATCGCTGAAAGAGCGGGAAAGCCGACGCCGAGGAGGGGCTGGTCGCCGCGTGAAAGCCGACGATCTTATCGCCGAGAAGCGGAGAATGCCGCTTAAAACGGCGGATCGACATCGCCGAAGTTAGCGAAAGCCGACGCCGGAGGCGGGCTGGTCGAAGCCGTGGAAAGCCGACAAACTTATCGCCGAGAAGGGAGAATGCCGCTAAAATGAAGGATCGACATCGCCAAAGTTAATCGGAAAAGCCGACGCCGGCGAGTACGGCCGGTCGTCAGCTGCGAAAGTCGACGATCTCATCGCCGGAAGCCGGAGAATGCTTTTGCTAAAAAGCGGATCGACATCGCCGAGTTAGAGGAAAGTCGACGCCGGAGGGAGGCGGGCCGGTCGCCGCTATAAAAGCCGACGATCTTCATCGCCGGTAGCGAGAATACTTCGCTAAAACGGATGATCGACATCACGAAAGTTAGAGAAAACCGATGCCGGAGGCGGGCTGGTCATCGCCGCGAAAAGCCGACGATCTCATCACGAGAAGGCAAAGAATGCCGCTAAAACGGTGGATCGACATCGCTGAAAGTTAATGGAAAGTACACCGGTGAGCATGGGTGTCGTCGCTGCGGAAAGCCGATGATCTCTATCGCCGAGAAGGCGGAGAATGCTTTCGCTAAACGGGCGATCGACATCGCCGAAAGTTAGCGGAATACCGACGCTTTCTGGAGGCGGGCCGGTCGTTGCCGGAAAGCCGATTTATCTCATCACCGAGAAGCGCAGATTGCCAATACCGAGTAGGCGCGGCATAATCGCCACCGGAGGAGGCAGTGCTCGGGCATGAAAGTAGGGAAAGCGGCATAATCGTCAGCGAGAAGGCGGTATTGCTGGGCCACCAGTAGGCGGGCATAATCGCCACCGGTGCTGGTGAGTGCTCAGCGCCAGCAGCGGCATAATCGCCGCCAAGCAGCGCAGATGTTAGTAAAGGGCATAATCGTCGCCGAAGCGCGGGTAGTGTTTCACGTAGTAGGGCATAATCGCCGCCAAGAAGGCGGTATTGCTCGCGCTTTATAGGCGAATAATCATCGCCGAGAAATGTATTACTACCCGGCCGTAAAGTGGCATAATCATAATCGTTCTTAGAAGGAGGTATTACTGCGCCCGAGTAGGCGGGCATAATTACCGCCGAGAAAGCGGTATTGCCGGTATGAATAAAGCGAGCATAATCGCATAAGTGGCTTTTTTTGTAATTTGGCGGTAGTGCCCATTTTCTTCTGAATGAATCCGAACATTGTGTTTACTTATGTCCCTCCCGACTTCTTTTTGTTTTGATTATCTTATTGTGATGCAATCGGTTGATCGTCTTATTTAGGTCGCGACCCGGATGGGTTAACTTTATGCAACCCCCTTTCTTGGTTCGCGATCGTCTTATTTAAGCGCCGATCACTTACGTACTTAGGGCCGTCTTATTTAAATCACCGCGCTCATCACTTCAGCTTTTCTTCTGGTATCTGTAAAATTGAGTTGTCTTTTCTTGTTGTGTACCCATTACTCACTTTTTGTTTGTGGGTATCGAGAGTACTAACTCGTTCATCAGGTGAACATAGATTTTGGCTCGTTCGTCTTTGTTCGGGTCGTCCGGCTTAGGTGCGACCTCTCGTAGGCATGGCCAAATTAAATGAAAATAAACGAATGAATGAAAAGCCACGAGGACATAAATATAATAAACTTTGGTGGGGGTGGGTAAAAGGACTACCCGTAGATTCTTTGAGTAGCTCATGAGACTCGGTGCTCGCGTAATTTTCTTCTCTGAATCAATTTGGCCTTTTTTTTTTTTTTTTACTGGGCGAAAAATCGGGCCCAAAAATTAAATAATAAAAATTTCGGGCCCACGATTATCGGCCCAATTACTTGGGCCCCAATCTGAGCCATTAATTAGTAATGTAAAATCGGGCCCAACTCTGCGTATCTTACTTCATTAAACCTCGCCCAAATTTCACCCCATGAAATCAGGCCAACTAAATTGGGCCCCAATATTTATTAAACCCGGGCCCAAAATTTTAATTAAAACGGCCCAGTTCTTTTTTGCTAAGAGTAAAAAGTTTGGCCCGTGGTATAAAAAATTAGGTCCAACACTCACCGAGCCCAAATGATGTAAAAGATCGAGCCCAAACCGGATACCTCGTTTCTCGGTTTGTTGAAAATACGCCCACGAATCAAATTAGGGCCACGACTCTTATTTCTTAGTTTGTTTGAAAATTTGCCCACGAATCCTTCCAAATTTCCACGTCCAACACGGATTCTTCGGGGTAAGTACATGCGCGGCAGAGGTGAGACGGCGATTTGGTTGAGGGCGAGGCTGAATAAATTGATGTGTGGCCTTGGTGGCCTCAATGGCGAGCTTTGCCGGTCGATTGACAAGGATGGTGATGGAGGTGGTGGCCTCAGCGCGTCGATTTTAGGGGCGGAAGAGCGGTGGCGGCTCGAAATCGGTCGTGCATGAGGCGGTGGCTTTAGTTTTGGTGCGTGGTGGCGAGGTTATTGACTTCATAAATTTGAGGCGGCCGGCGGTTAATTGGCTGGGAGATGGATAGCGGCCCGGCGCCTTTGGGCGGCCAGTTTGAGGATATGGCCATGGCGTTTTATGATGATGTTGGAGGGTTGCCGCCGTAGCGATGGTGACAAAACCGGCGGCGGATGTGAGGAGGCTTCATTTGTAGGGTGGTCAGTGGTCGCCGCCAGAATGGCGGGGCGGCACGTCAGCGGGAGGCGGCAATCTGGCGGGCTCCACGGTCATCTTCTTCATCTCTCTGTTTCTTTTTTTTTCCCTGTATGTATATCTGTATGTATATGTGGATGGATGTGTGTGTTAGATTTCTGGAAATAAGAGATGGGGTTTTCAATTTAGACCAACAATCTGATTGTTTGGTTTTTTCTGTATTTGGACGAAGGGTTTGGTTTTTTTGGTGTTGATGAATATAGGGATGAAATTGAGAATTTTTCTGGGTTGTTTTCTTGTGATTTTTTGGATTTGGATTCGAAAATTCGACGTTGTTCTTGACGAATTTTTCAATTGACCCTCCTTCTAGCGCCAATTGTTGTGAGTCATTTTTTATCGAGAGTATTATGTGGCTAATTTGGTAACAACTCACAAACAAAATGATTAATCGAACAAGAACACTGCGGGAAGAACCGTAGTTCTTCCCTGAAATGTGGGTGTAGGTATATAAGTGGAATGAGGGAAACATTCCAGAGTTTTTTTACAATGAAAGGTGAGGTCCTTTATATAAAGAGGACCAGCACGACAAATCATAAGCACGACAAATTGTTAAGCATGACAAATCAATAAGCACGACAAATCACGTGGTCTCGGTGGGACTGGCGGCGTGTGATAATTAAATCCTGGCGACGTGTGATAACCTTTTTATCCGCCGAGCCTCAGTTCTTCTCGATGTGTGATAAATCTGGTGATGCTGACGTGTGATTAATCTGAGCACAACATATATACTAAAATATCATAAAAAAACACCAATACAAACTTCCTCAATAGCTCAACAAAAACATCATTCATCATATTTTGAAAAGTTGCAGGAGCATTTGTTAACCCAAATGGCATAACCTTGAATTCGAAAAGCCTATTATGAGTGATGAATGCAGTTTTATACCTGTCTTCTTCTTTGAGTAGTATCTGAAAATATCCTTGCCTAAGAAAAATGGCGTAGGGTTAAATGATAGTACGGATGATAATTCGCTGAGAATAATTAAGAGGAATTACCTCACACAATTTCACACCGATGCCAGCGATCCTTCCTCTGCAGAAATACCATTGCAAATGTCAGGTACAGAGTTTCATGACAGTCGTGCGATGACGAACCATTGAACGGTGTAGATAATTCCCACTAACCGGCCCAATCCTATGATAAATGAGCCCATGACCGAGTTTCATAAAAAAGATAGATCGGGCCTCAAGAAGAAAGGCCCAAAAGAAACTAATTATTGAAATAAAAGAAGAAATGCGGCATTGTGCAATTAATTGCTTATTACTGCTTCATATGTTGGTTCAGCAACCTTCTGAATTGGAAATGTATATTTTACTAATATTCATTTTTTGTAGATTTGATGGAAGGTGTTGTTGTAGCTGGTGGTGGGGGACCAATTCACACGAGGGTTGATAAGGGTCGGAGGGGATGGAGCTGTCGAGAGGAGAAGGTGTTAGCTGAAGCATGTAAGAAAATTATGAGAGAAGGATGGAAGTCAGAGAACGGTTTTCAGACTGGGTATCTTCAGGTGTTAGCCAACAACATGAAAGAGGTCTTTCCAACCACTGGCATCAAGCTTGAGCCTCATATCACATCACGACTAACTGTTTGGAAAAAGAACTACCATACTATCTTTGAGATCCTGTCGAGGACTGGAGTTGGGTTGGATTCAAGCACATACATGATAGAAGCAACTGACGAGCAGTGGGTTGAGATTGTTAAGGTAAATTGTCCTTTTACATTTCTGGCCATTGTTTGAATCATAATCTTGTTTTGACATAACTTATGATGTATTGAATGTTATCCTAATGTTTTGGGGATTGTATTATTAGTTTGGAATGTTCCCCTACTGTTTTGCATGCTCTCATACTGTTTTGGATGAGGGATTTTGTTGATAATGTTCTGTTACTATTTTAAGTCTTGCTTCATACTGTTTTGGGTGAGGTATTTCCATGCTAGTGTTCTGCTACTGTTTTCAATTTGTTGCTACTGTTTTGTGTGAGGGATTAAGTTGCTAGTGTTCTGATATAGTTTTGAAGTGGTTGCTACTGCTGTTTTTTTATCCAGGGTGGTATCACTATTGTAATTTCACTTCATAAAGCTGCTATTTTATTAATGCATCTGTATTGCTATTTTTTATGCATTGTTATTTTTTAATGCATCCCCATATGCACTGTTGTTTTGGGTTATGTATTTTTCAAGGGTGATTTAATAATATTATTAAACTGATGTTCTTTGGTTTGTAGAAGGACCCCAATGCACGACTAATGAAGCATAAGTCGTGGCCCTTGTATGACGACTGGTGTGAAATATTTGGAGTGTCAAGGGCCACGGGTGAGGGGGCTTCAGACTTTTTCAATCCAGGCATTCCTCCGAATGATGATAATCCCGATGTTGATGGTGATGATGTGTCTACTAGGGTGAACGAAGAGAACCAAGGGGAAAGCCAAACTCCAACTGGTGGTGCTCAAAGCAGTTCTGAGATGGGAAAGACTAGTAGTGGTATGAAACGGAAGAGTCGTACCAATCCCGATCCTTTTATGACTGTGATGCAAGGGTTCTGTGACACGACCACTGCCAGACTTGGTGAGATCGCTCAAAGGATTGGATTTGAGCAAGACATCTCTACTAAGAGGCGTGAGATCTACAACTCTGTGTCGGCGATGACCATGATCACGAAGCAGGAGATGTTATGTGCCACTGCCCTTATAGCACGTAGCGTGGAAGACACTGATGTCTTCTTTTCATTGCCTGAGGCTGATCGGGTTGAGTTAGTTCTGATGTTGCTTCGTAATGAAGTGTGAATGTTATCATAAAATTGCTTGCTACCTTTTTATTTAGTTTGTTACTTTTGTTTGGAACCACGTACATTGGTCACTTGTTTGATGTTTAAGTACTTATATTTCTGGATGTTGATGGTACTTATTTTGGCGTACAATTTGCATTATGTTGACCTTTTATTGGGTGTCTAATATATTGTGTTCGTGCTATTATGTTCGGTTCTGAATGTTACAAGAAAAATTGTTATTTTTTATACACTTGCTAGCTTTGTAGACCTGCAAGGTTAACACTCATATATAATCACAATGTACTCTCGTTCATGTCATAGCTAGTGTAAGATGTGAAAATGAAATATTTGTAATGAGACAGATATTTCAAATTAACATGTAACTAATGCAGAAGACAAGAGAATATATTCGTTACATGTATTCTTTACATGCACACTTTATCGAATATATTCGTTACATGTATTCTTTCCATGCACACTTTATCGAATATATTCGAAATCTACCTTATTGGAATATATCATACAATTATGAAATGGAATGCGTATTTGAATTTGCAGTGTCTGTCTTTATCCATATTATAATATTGCATAATGCATTTTTATTGAAATTAGTTGTTAAGGTGTTTAAATACTGTTATTAGTTGAACATTAAATATCACCAACAATATATATGTGAATTACATAATCAAGATAACAAACACAACGCAATACATTCATAAATTAAAACCTACAAAATATTACAACGATAAAGACAGTTCAACACTACTAAACAAGTGTTGATAAGATACCTATACCCTAAAACATCTTAACATACATTAATTCAAATAAGATACCATAGTCCTGATAAGTAAGATATTCAATAGATACAAATCTATCAATTCTTCCATGGAGACCATCCAGCTGGCGGGGGAGCAGATGACTTAGTCGGAGTACCGTAGAGATAACCAGGGTTCGAGGTGTTACATTCAGTTTGAATTGATGTTGAGTTTTCTGAATCAGAATCAACATCAACAACATCAGTTGGTTGCTTATACACATTTGCAGTGTTGTCGTCATCTGATGGGATGTGGATGGTTTCTTGGTGGATGCTAATGGGAATGGGTTGTGGATCAACATCAAGAGGAGTGCCAAATATAATCTTTAGCCACTCCCAACGTGGATCCCCGAAATTCTCATAGGCATTTGCAAATTCATCAAGCTAGGTCATAAAGAATTAGTTAAATGTATAACAAATATGATTACAGTATTTGATTGTGTTGCTTGAAATCTAGAATACCTGGATTATTGAACGCTAAAAGTTGGGATGAACATTCATACGATTTGTCGATTCATCGTACTGAATCCCCTTAAAAGTTATCGAAGTCTCATAAAAAAAAAGTTAGAATTACAACATTAGAAGCTCCATATCAGTACAGTACTACTAACAAATAAAACTACATGTTTTTTTCCAATCAAGAAGCCTAGCATAACAAGTACAATAGCCAGGAAACACATGATTATCCCCATTGAAACACCAAATATGACACCGTCGTTTGAGGTGTAAACTTTATGGTCCATTTGCTTATCAACTTTGCTCTTGACAACAGATGGTCGTGAGCATCCACTTTTGACAGATTCATCTATATTATTGACGGAGTAAGAAGGCGTTGTAGGACCTCTACAAGAAGATGAGTATTGTTGAGTTGAAGTTTGCTCATTTACAATCTAACTTCAACAAAAACAACAGTTTATGGATGTAAACACTATCTTGTCCACACTTTTATTGCAGTTTCATGATATATTGTTTGTGGAAACACAACAGTACATCAAGTCAGTGTATGGAATTGAAGAAAAATGAGTGAACTCTTGTTACAACTTGTTCATACCAGAACAAGCAGATGCATAACACCATTTTTACACCATCTCTTTCTCTCACTCATTTTCTATCACATATACAACTTGTATTTATCTACACAATAACAATTTAGCTTCTCTTGTCATCAATAATTCAATGTATCCTTCCTTCTCAAACCATGCATTCCCAACTCACACATAAATCTATAAAACAATTCAAGTCAGTCCAGCAGATTCTTATGGCATTTTCAGTATTCTTCTCCTGCCAAATAATAAGAAATTTCCACAAAGTAGACCAACACAACTCCATCTCATCATTTATCTATCTGACTCTCTAAGTTCAATCAACCACGCTGATATGCTAAACTACCTACTGCTACTGTAATTAATCTTTTATGATCAACTAGGAACACAAACCACAACCTACTGTAATTACTCATTCTTAGTTGATTTTAATTTTCTCAAATAGGCCCCTACGTTTTCTTCAATCACATGCTACCAAAAGCATATAAAAAAAACCATATACACCCCAACATAAACTTGATATGAAGGTTCGAGTTAACACTCAAACTCAAGATCACAGAATCACATTCTTCCCCTACAAATTAGTAACAACGCAAATGGATATCTGCAAGCTTACACTTTCACCGAATCAACACACCATAACGAATATACTGAAACCCCTTTCAATTAACCCAGTATCACGAATCGTCTTGGTCACCGTTTTGAAAATTCGGTAAAAAAAAATATAAATCGCAAAAATCATTCTGAACCCAGATCGATGGTGAAGTCATCACGAAAATGAAAAGTCGGGAGACTCAATAAATCGTGAAAACCCTAAATTACAACTACAAAACCATAAGAAAATGCTTACCTTTCACCGGTGACCAAGACGAAGCCTATCGCGAGTAGGGTATCGTCTCGTGTGTAGGTCCCGAACGGGTTTTGTGAGGGCAGAAGTCTAGAGGGGAGGGGTGAATAGACTTCTGTAAACTTTTTGTGCAAGATCAGGTGTGAAAGCAGGTTGCCTGATCAGAGTGCGTGTGAATTAGTTTGGACTGATATCCAACTTACTGATCGTCTGATGGCAGATCAGTTCGGTGTCTATCAGTTTAACTGATGTGCGAAAGCAAGTTTCTAACCCGTGTGAAAAATTAGTTTTATAAGATCAGATTCTGCAGTCTGTTTTCAATCAGATGACTAAACTGTCAAACTGATCAGATCAGTTGCTTGATGATGACTGATCTTAACTCAGAATATGTATGCAGTTTAAATCAGGTAGTGTGCTATGGTGTAAAATAGGTAAATCAGATAAAACACACAAGATTTTTGTAATGGTTCGGACAACCAGTCCTACGTCCACTCTTCCCTATCAGCAAGGGCACCAACTTAACCAACTTGGACTTAGTTTAATGTGTTAGTCCAACACAGTACAACCAATAGATGTTTCAAGAGTTCTCACTCAACATATCCCAGAGATCAGAACTAGGAACCTTAGTCTGAAATCTTGCTAAACAAACTTAACCTAACTTTGAGTTTGGGTAAAGATTTGTTCTTTGTTCCAACTGGAATTCTATCCTAGTTTTGAGGTAGCCTTAAGCTAGAGGATAAGAATTCTAAGCTAAGAACTAATGGGATGAACACTTAGAAATATTCTTCAAATTTGTGTTCTTCGTGTGGAAATTTGCTTGTGCTTGAGCTTGATGATAATTTCCGTGTGTTCATTATGAAGATTGATCCCATATTTATAGACCTCAAAATCAAATAGCCGTTGGAGAGCAATTTGAATTTCAGGCTATATTTGGTAGAATTGCAGGGTTGATGTGAATTGTGCTTCAGGAACGGCATGGCCGAAAGCATGTGTGTTTGTCCTTTCTAGCCGTTTGACTATGCAGCGCCGAATCCCGCATTTCCAGCTCCGTTCATACGTGTCTTGATCTCATTGGTTAATAGATACACTTGTTCAGTGTTTGGTATACCAACTAAGATTTACATTCTTTTTGTCTGATTAGTACGTATGATCTAGTGCACAAAACAGTTGACACCTAGTGAGAGCTGACTTGATCAGATAAAACTGATCAGTCTACCTGATAGAGTCTTCTGGTGCAAGTTGTCTTAACTTCAACTTAGCAGACTCGACTGATGTAGATCTTCCGGTCTTCTGGTCTTGATCTTCTGGTAGCCATCTGATCTTCAGGTCTTCTGAATTTTAGCTTCATGTCTTCACCTGATCATTTGACTAACTGACTCGCCTGATCTTTTGAATCGTCTGGTCTTCTGATCTGAGCTTCTTCAAGACTTTACATATTGAGTTCCCCCTTAATATGTGACCTATCTATTACATCAGTTGTTCTATACAATAAATATCAACTGGTCATCCTAACCTGATATCTAGCTTATCAGTCAGCTAACAGGTCTGACTTGTCCTATTACAAATGTTTTGGAATTTTCATTAAAACTCTAAATTTCCCAACAATTTTCCCATTTTTGATGAAACCAAAACATCTGAGAAACCAACAACAATTGATAATTTTGTAAAACAGTAAAAAAATAGAAAATCAGAAGACAATGAGAATTTGTCTTAGGATCAGTAAAAATAAACTTTTCATTTAACTGATTTGTCGTTTACATGTTACATCTGAAAAGTTTGAAAATAAAGTACAACTGATCGTAAAAGTCTAATGATCTTCACCCTCTTGGAATGTAGCCTTCTGGCATTTCTCGTTGATCCTGAGGAACGTTGAAAATCCGGTACAGTTTCCATTTGACATTGTTGACCTGCTCTGGATCAGTTATGTGCGATTTGCCCAAGATGTCAAAATAGAATCTTTGAAATGCCAATCTGTCGAATGAGCCATCTGCCTTCTTAGTATAGTCCATCACCTCATAGTCTTGATGGGTTATTCTTACATTTATCTTCCTGGCCTCATTCTCCAGATACTTTAGAAAGTCTGGATGTTTGTTCTCCAACCAGTTGAGAAATTCCTCATCTGGTGATTCTTCTTTTGGCACTAGATCCAGAACAAAAGCATCCAGGAGCCATTCACCTCTTATCATGTTCCATTCTTCAAATTTATCAGCATGAGCAGCAGTTTTTGGAATGATTTCATCGATTCTTGCTGCCAGCTGTGGTTCTGCTCCAGATTTTCTGGCTTGACCTTTCTTAACCCTCGATCTGCATTTCTTCCTAAGTCCTTTTGCCTCGGCCATTTTTTCTGCTTTCCTTTCTTCTTCACTAAGGCGAGCTTCCTCAACAATCTGCACCTTGGAGAGTTTTTCTGCCAGCTCCTTATCAGCTTGTATCTGGTTCGCTGTGCTTCTTGTAACTCTTTTTGCTTGACAGGCATGATCAGCAGCTTTTGATGTTCAAACACCGGCGGCCATCTTTCTTGCCTTAGACTTTTCCATCTTCTCAGAAACTTCATTCGCGAACAGATCAAGATGGTCTAGTTTTTGGCCATACGTTTCAACTGTTTGAATCAGCTCATCTGTTGTTTTAATATAGGCAGTTGGTTTCTCAACCTGGCTTTCCCCCTTTTTGGTTTGATCAAAAAGTGCATTGAGGTGGGAAGTCAGGGAGCCAAAACTGACAGAAATGGCCTTGTTTAAATCAAAAGCAGTTAGACCCTGAGTCTGAGCAGTTAGATCTTGAATCTTGGCAATCAGCTCAGACTTGGCAGCTTCGATGGCCGTGGAAAAAATGAGAATCAGTTTATCCAGTTTCTCTTCTATCTTTTCAAGTTTTTCAGTGACCAACAAAAGAGAAACTTGATTTTGATCAACCTGGACCAACTTCTCGTCAAAAGTCTTCTTAATATCAGAAGTCAGGTTGGTCACGGTTTGAGAGAATTGATCTTTAATTGTCTCAATCTGGGAAATAGCAAATTCCCGTTGATCCTTCATCTCCCGGAGGCTAGCCTGCCTCTGATCAGCTATTGTGTTGGCTAATGCAGCTATTGTGTTGCTAACTGCATTAGCCAACACGCCCTCAACTTTCTCTTTCAGGAGATCTTTGAAACAAGATCTGATCTCCCGAAGTTGATCAGTGGTTATGTGTGTAGCAGGAATGCTTTGTACCACCTGATCAATTCCAATTGTTTGTGCCTCCAGTGGCTGGTCATGAACTGTAGCACCAGGCTCACCTTCATCGACAGCTCCTGCATCCTTCATAGGAGCAACTTCTCGTGGAGTCTCCTCTTCAGATTCTATCTCCACCCTTTCAGATAAGCCCATCTTCCTGAAGATCAGGGCTTTTACTCCTTCAGCAGAAATCAACTCAGTTGGTGACCCAACATGAGCTGATTTTTTCATATCAAAATTGTAATCAGCAAATTCATTCGCTCCTCCCATCTGTTCAATAATTATCATAAAATCGGAGAAGTTCTTCATGCGGAGATCTCTCCAAGTCAGAATCTCCAGAACATCACCCCTTACAACTGGATGAGCTTCCAGTTCTGGATATAATCCATCTATTTCCCTTTCT
This sequence comes from Stenogyne calaminthoides, assembly GCA_037126765.1. Taxonomy (NCBI): domain Eukaryota; kingdom Viridiplantae; phylum Streptophyta; class Magnoliopsida; order Lamiales; family Lamiaceae; genus Stenogyne; species Stenogyne calaminthoides. The sequence continues at coordinate 29,607,698 of JBBCBC010000028.1, read as the reverse complement.
ATTCTCATCCTTGCCAGCTTCCCGGTGATGGTTTTTGATGATCTGGATTCGGGAAGTGACTGTTCAGTTGGGACTGGGGGTTGCGTGGAGGAGGTTTCTGGTGGTGGCAGATCAGCGGGTTGATGCCAGACTAGGAGCATAAGTTGAGCTGGCTCCACCACCGGGGATTTAGCCTGCTCGCGGACTGGAGAAGACGAGGGAGTCATGCGCTGAGGAGAGGGTGATCTGGCCTTGTCTTTGCCCTTTTCCTGTTCTCCTCCGGACTACTCCGGAGTGCTTTCCACCTGCGATCCATGTTCAGCAGATTTGTCAACAGATTTGCTTTGAGGAGCAGGATGGAATGCAGCCTATTCTTCTTCTGACTCGTCTGCCAAGAAGAGAGTCATCGACGCCTGTTTTGTTGGGATTATACTGAAAAGTATACTTTTTACTTTGTATAATCAAAACTGAATTTTCAGACTTATTTACTGAAATAAATTGTTTATCACTGATGCTTTAAATATGATTGAATGTTATATATATTTACTGCATAACTGTTCAATAATTCTTACGTGTTACACTGTAGTTAATTTAGTGATACCAGATCACAGAAGATTAAATTAACAGTCCCTTGTAACTAAAAGTACGCCATTCACGACCTAGATGGAAATGAACAACCATCGCGAAAGGTTGAGGTGTAAGGCTCAGATTGGTTTGTCTTGACCAAGAGATTACACTAGTGCATGACTGATGCGCTGAATAGGACCTACAGGAGGATAAATTCTTCAGAACTGAACAAGGAAGAATTGGACCTCAGTGGTTCGTTATTTCTTAACCTTCGTCCCTTAAATAGGATCACGTGGGATTGGTAACTATTGCTTTGACTTATCATGGGTAGCGAATCAGAGAGATTCAATACTTTTTATCTTGGGCAATATTATTGGTCACATGTGATTGCTAAGATTTAATACGAAGAATCGTGTGCAAGTACGCTTGCTTGATTTGCCCCCTTGGGAGGTTCATAAGTTTTATCATACCAAATCTTGCAAGTGGAATTAGTTTTCGGTATGGATAATAATGTTGAACAGTTCCTCGACCAAGGACAAAGATATTAATTAATGGAAAGCTAATTCAGTGGCTTGAATTAATTAATGAGCTAGATAATCTTAAACACGGGAAATAATGACCGGGAGCCATATTGACTGTAATATGGGTTAAGATGGATGGTGCAATATTAATTATGTAGTGGGATTAATTAATATTTATGGGCTTGAATTATATTGTGGCTCAATATTAGATATTCAAGATCCATTTGAAGGTTCAATCTTAATTCTCCTAAAGGCCCCCTGAGTAGCCCAACATATAGTCCAATAACTGAAAAGGTGATTAAAATAAAATAAATATTGTTGCTTAATATTTCCTCTAATTTTCGAAATATATGGATAAAAGAGGGAGAAAGATTTTCTTTGAATTTTGTTATGGAATGAAGATATGTATTCTTGGAATACAAGATTATCTCATTAAATTCAAGAAATCTCCCACTTGATTATTCATAGTGATATTTCGAAATTTTTGAAAATAGAGGGCAAGAAAGATTTTCTTGATTTTCTTGAAAAGATATTATGGAAGATATGTATTTCTTGAAATACAAGAATATCTCATAAATTCAAGAAGATCCAAATCTTGGATTCTTGCATACTATATTTTTCAAAAATAATGCCATAAAATAGAGGAGGTGGATTTTTGTGGAATATTTTAATTATGGGAAAAAGAATATATGAGATATATTCAAGATTTCTTGGTGATCAAGAAAAGTCTTTTCCCACATTGAAATATCACTAAAATTTTGACCACCCTCCCTCTTATAAATAGGGAATGATTAGTTCATTCTCAGGTACAATTCCATGTGCTGGAAATATTAGCAAATCCACATAAGTGGTGCAACAAAGTTTATTTTTTCCTTTTGTAAATTGTTCGTGAGTATCCTTCCACCGGATTGTCGAGCAAGGGCTAAGGGAATACTTGGGAAGTCCTTTTGGTTAGTCCGCCCGACCGAAGTCACTGCTATCCCGAGAGGTATGTTCACGTAAACCCGTAGATTCCGCATGCGTAGGTTTTACGTGGCTTTTTATATGCATGATATGTTGTTGCAATTATTATTTGAATTAATATATGATTAATTCATGCTAGTAATAATTAATGAATTAAATTTGTATTTAAATATTCACCCCGAATAGATCTGTGCAAATCATTCCCCAACATGTTTCACTTTATTTGGCCTCTTCTCCTGAGCCTTCACCAGTTTCCTCTTCCTCTTCGGAGGAATTGCAATTGCAGAAGCATCAGTCTCTTTGCTTTTCCCTTTCCTGAGTGTGACCCGCAGATCATCATCTGCCGGGCTATAGATGGCAGTTGTGGTTGAAAGAAAGGCCTTGTAAAACTTCAGTCCATTCTGATCCCATTCAGCATTAGGCATTTTGTCCCTCATAATGACTGCAACTTTGTTGAGATTGTTGATTCTCTTCTTCAGAAAGACCTGTCTTTGGTCATTAACTCCAAATTTCTCATGCTCTTGGACCAGAATGGCTTTCAGAAAACCAGCCCAGTTAATATTTGTGGCTCCATCGATAATAGCAGCCAAACAATGCATCTTTACAGCCGTTAATCCATCTGGGCTGAAAGATATACCCATAATTGTTTTTGACAAAATGTCAAACAACAGGCGGAATTTCCTTTTCAACATCGGCCTGACAAAGTTTGCAGTATGGTGTTTGTCAGCCTCCCGGAAGAGTTCATTCCTAATCAGATCGTCTTCATTCTCCCTGTAGTGAGCAGGAGAGATCTTCCCTTTGGGCAGGTTGAACAGGCGAGAGATATCAACATTTATAACTTTGATCTCCTCTCCATTTACCAATGAAACAAGTTCATCCCCAGGGGTCACCACATCCAAATTTCTCAAGAACTCCAGTGCCTCATACTGCATCACTGGATTGGAGTGTGCAGCACAGTATTTTTCGAGTCCATAACCCTTTAACAACTGCTCAACTTCCATCGATTCTGGATCTCGTGTAACTCCAAACATTACATATTTGTCTTCCACGATTTGGTTTGCCAAACTGGCATAATTACACATGATTTTGCCAATACCGTGAGTAGCCATCTATATTAAGAAGAAACTATGTGAGTATAGTGATTAAAAAAAAATATCATCTATCTGATTTGCCGAACAAATAACCGATTGAATCATTCTATATCATACACACATAGATACCAAGCATTAGAGACGGCATACATTATAAAAACTGTATGAGCAAAAACATTTAATGGAATAAATTCAACAAATAACCATATATTACCAGATTTTGTTGAGTGATTCTGAGATAAAGTGAATCGCAAGAAACACTTTGAATTACAGTATATTTGAGAAATTTGCAGAGTGTAAATCGCAAGAGATTTTGAGAAGTGTAATTTTGGGAAGGTTTTGACAAAGCCTATATAAAGGAAAGGAGGAAAAATCGAGACCGAAAAACCAAACGTTTGAAAAGAATAAATGATTCAGATTAAGCGGTTTTGATCGTGCGGTCAGGATTTGCACGCGCGATTTCCTTTTGGATTTTAAAAACGCATTTAATGGCAATTAATACATATCCAATCTGATCCGTTCCCCCTTCATCTGATAACCCCTTTTTGATCAGGTCCCGACTGATCTTTCTGGTCAGTTGAGATACCTTACCCAACTGATTCTCCTTATCTGGTCAGTCTCTTAATCAACTGGTCCTGGAGACCAGCCCACCAAAAATTTCTGGTGCACTTTCTCCTAAGTCCAGAAGTCCTAGCTCATTACATAGTTCTCTGAATCTGACCTCAGCTAGTGGCTTGGTTAAGATATCAGCTCTCTGCTTGTCAGTATGGATCTTTTCCATTATGATGTTTTTCTTTTCCACATGATCTCTTATAAAGTGATGACTGACATCCACATGCTTGCATCTTGTATGTAATACCGGATTCTGAGTGATTGCTATAACACTATTATTGTCACAGAATATAGGTACGTTCGCAGCTACAATGTTGTAATCCCTCAGCTGCTGACTAAGCCAGAGCAGTTGGGAACAACAGCTTCCTGCAGCCATATATTCTGCTTCAGTAGTAGATGTAGCAACAGATGTCTGCTTCTTTGAAAACCAAGAGATCAGTTTGCTTCCTAAGAATTGACATGTTCCTGAGGTTGATTTTCTATCTATTCTGCAACCTCCATAATCAGAATTAGAATATCCACTAAGCTCTAGATTATCATCTGATGGGTAGAATAAACCAAGGTTTACTGTCCTCTTCAGATACTTAAGAATCCGCTTAGCTGCTTCCAGGTGGCTTTGCATTGGATTTGCCTGAAATCTGGCACATACTCCTACTGCAAAAGTTATATCTGGTCTGCTGGCAGTCAGGTATAGTAGAGATCCAATGAGAGCCCTGTATTCTTTCTGATTAGTTTTCTGACCATTCTCATCTGGATCCATCTTGAATCCAATCATCATAGGAATTTTGGCTTCCTTACTATTCTGAATTCCAAATTTAGCAAATAAATTCCTAGTGTATTTTGCCTGGCAGATGAATATCCCTTCTGTACTCTGCTTAACTTGAAGACCTAGAAAGTAATTCATCTGACCCATCATGGACATTTCAAATTTCCATTGCATCAATTTGCTGAATCTATCACATAGGTTCTTGTTGGGAGATCCGAAAATGATATCGTCCACATAAATCTGAACCATCAGAATATCTTCTCTGTCTTCTATTCTGAATAAGGTTCTATATACTACCCCTTTAATGAATCCACTGTCTATCAAGAACTGAGAGAGTGTATCATACCAAGCTCGAGGAGCTTGTTTCAGACCGTAAAGAGCTTTTCTTAAACGGTACACCTGGTTGCCCTTTTCAAAGCCAGGAGGTTTTCAACATAAACTTCCTCAGCTAGTACCCCATTTAAGAATGCACTCTTTACATCCATCTGATACACAATAAACCCTCTGTGGGCAGCATATGCCAGAGACAGCCGAATGGCTTCCAGGCGAGTGACTGGTGCAAATGTCTCATCATAATCAATTCCTTCTGATTGTGAATACCCCTTAGCAACAAGTCTTGCCTTATTTATGGTTATGACATTATTCTCATCTCTCTTGTTCTTGAATACCCACTTGGTGCCTATCACATCTTGATGAGTTGGTCTGTCCACCAGTTTCCAAACCCGATTCCTTTCAAACTGCTTTAATTCTTCTTGCATGGCTATGATCCAGCTAGCATCTTGTAGAGCTTCTTCTATAGTGGTTGGTTCCTTCAAAGACAGATAACAATAATACATGGCACTTTCACCAACCTGATGTCTAGTTTGGACTCGGGTATTCAGATTGTCAATTATCAGATTAGTCGGATGGTCACTTAACCAAGTCCTTCTTTTCTGATGTATATCAGTTTGGATATCATCATCCTCATCTGATATTGAGTCACTAGTAGTTGGGAGTGGTGCAGTTATAGGATCCACTTGGCATGGACAAGTCTCAGCTGATGTTGGAATCATCATATGCTGATGTCTGTCCATAGGAACACCAGGTGTTCCCCCTGAACCAGATGGTTCAGTTGATACTGTCTCAGCTGTACCAGCTTCTTCATTGACAGTTGTACGTACCTTTGGGTCTGATTGACCTGGTGAATCAGTCAGATCAAGCTTTGGGACATACACTGTTACATGATCTGATCCCTTGTCTTTGATACTCAACTAATCCATTTTTTGTGCATCAGGTACCGGTTGATCTGGTACTGCTTGTTCTGAGGCAGATTTCTCTTGTTCAGAAGATGTCTCATCAAAAACCACATGAGGTGTTTCTTACACAACTAGGGTTCGCCTGTTGAACACCCTGAAAGCCTTGCTAGTTGAGGAATATCCTAAGAATATACCCTCATCTGACTTGGCTTCAAAGGTTTTCAACTGTTTCTTCCCATTGTTGTGTATGAAACACTTGCACCAAAAAATATGGAAGTAAGAAACACGAGGTTTTCTGCCCTTCCACGGTTCATAAGGTGTTTTGAAGTGAATCTTAGTCAGAGAACATCTGTTCTGAGTGTGACATGCAGTGTTGATGGCTTCTGCCCAGAAACGGTTTGGAGTTGCATGTTCAGCTAACATAGTTCGAGCAGCTTCTTTAAGTGTTCTGTTTCTCCGTTCTGCTACTCCATTCTGTTGTAGTGTTCTTGCAGCTGGTGTTTCATACTGTATTCCAAACTTAGTGCAAAAGTCAGTAATAAAGGAGTTCAGAAATTCTGTACTTTTATCGGATCTGATTTTCACAATACTGTCACCCTTCTCATTTTGTAATTTCTTGAGCAACTCAGGTATCTTTGTTGTTGTCTCATTCTTCTTATACAAGAATACAACCCAGGTAAAATTGGAATAGTCATCCACGATCACCAAAGTGTATTTACGTCCGTTGAGACTAAGTGGTGTAACTGGTCCAAATAAATCCATATGGAGCAGTTGCAATACTCTACTGGATGCTAGTCCTGGGTTCCCTTTGAATGAGGCTTTAACCTGCTTTCCTTTCTGACATGCGACACATGTCTGATCATTAGAGAATACCTCATTCGGGAGACCCTCAACCAGAGACATCCTTGCTATCTTTTAAGAGTTTTAAAGTTCAGATAGCTCATTCTCTTGTGCTAGAGCCAACTGCTGCTTTTGGAACTCTTAACAATCAGTCATGCATTTCTTGGACAACTGTTCCAATCAACAGTGTAAATCGTTCCCTTTCTTGAACCAGTTAACAAAATCTATTGAGTGGCTCGATTTTTGATAGTGCACTGATCAATCGAGAACTCAACACTGAATCTGTTGTCGCAGAATTGTGAGACCGATAATAGGTTGTGCTTCAAACCATCGACATACGAGACTCCAGTAACATGTACATCATCATTCTCTAAGGTTCCGAATCCTCTGGTAAAACCAAAGTTATCATCACTAAAGAGTACACGTGAGCCTTCTTGTTCTGTGTATGAGCTAAGGAGATGTTTGCTTCCAGTTATGTGCCTTGAGCATCCACTATCGATGTACTAGATAGTTGCTTGTACACCTTCTTTATTGGCCAAACCCACGCGAACCTGCAATCAGATCAGGCTTTAGGTACCCTAGTAGAATCGGGTCCTAGGGGGGTTAGAAATACCTTTCGAGATCCAAACAAATCTGGCACCCTTGTTGAAAACAGATGGCTTGATTTGTCTCCCATAAACATCTACATAATCATATGTTTCTTCATATGCAATCTGGTCAGTATGATCATTAGTGTGAGCCTTGGATGAATCAAAAGACTTGGGATTTTTTATTGATATTTGTCTTCTTTTAAATAAGTGGGGCTCAGGTGCAGCAGCCCTAGGTTTCTGATTGTAAGGGTAGGTACGACTGCTATCATTAAAAGATTCATATCTTTTTGGCATAGATGATCTTAGCAGTTTACTCTTAGCTTGCTTGTTAGGCAGCTTGACCTGATTAGGTTTCTGATCAGATTTTAGTCTTTTCTGATTCCTAATCTGTTGATCAGGTTGAGGTCTCTTCAGAAGAACATGGCTCTTCTGTTGATTTCTCGGCTGATGCCTGATCAGTTGGGGTCCATTTATGTTCCCTTTCTGATCTGACACTTGCCTTGCCTGGTCAGCTGATCATTTTCCCTTATCTGATACAGATTTTGCATTTCTTGTATCTTGATCAGAAACTCGTTTGATTACACTTTTATGAAGTGAACCAGACGGGGCTTTTGAGGATGCAGAAGGGTGTTCATACCCAATTCCCTTCTTATTAATTGACGTTCAAAAATAGTTGTTCAGATCTTGAACGGTCTTAGATGATTTCGTAAAAACCTCTATTTTCTTACGCAAACTATCCTCAGTAACTTTTAGACTCTCATGCAGTCGGAAGTGTTCATCAAAGTTAGCTTGAAGGATTTTGAGATCATCAGCTTGTTGTTTGTTAATGGCTAGCTGTTCCTTAATCAGTTTATCCTGATCAGAAGAATTGACTTTTCGAAACTCGATTCTTGTCATTTTTCGAAACGATCTCAACTGATTTCAGTTCAGTAGCTTTTCTTGTAGCATTTTCTTTAACAAGCTGAATGTTCTCTATCCTTAGCTTGTCGTTCTCAGCTTCCACTATTGTATAAGTGTCTACTGCATTGGAGAGATCATCAAGCAATTGCTCCTTTGTAGAAAGCTGCGGTCGATCTCTCCGGCCCAGGTGTGCTCGGCTGGCAACCGGTGTGGAAACAAAAAACACTGATGGTTTAGAAGATACCTCAGATTGATCTTCTTCCTTGGCCATGAGGCAGATGTCATCATCAAATGAGAACATCAGATCATCAAAGTCGTTGAAGTCATTAGCATTGCTCATTAGGCATAAGTCCTCTACAGATGAGCAACCAGAATCTTCTGATGGCAGATAAGAGTCATCTATTCCAGTAGTGTCAGCAACCATAACTTTTCTATCTCTGTATCGTTGCTCTCTCTTGTTCCTCTTATCTTCTATTTCTCTAGGCGTCGTCGAGGCGATCTGCCTTTGTAGTGATCTGGTTTACGGCGGTTAGGCGGACTCCTCTCTCCCACGAGAACTTCTTGGCGGTGAGTCATGTCTTCTGTATAATCTGTCAGGTGACTTCCCGATTTGCCTTTGATCTGAATTTCTCCTTTCTGATTTGTGATCTTCAGCACGATCATCTCTTTTCTTTTCTCTTTGGTCGTCTCTTCTGTCATCAGATCTGTTTCTTTCCTGCGATCTGTCAGATGATCTTCTTTCTCTTCCTCTGCCATTCTGATAGTCTTTGTAGAATCTCATATACTTTCCTAATTGAATATTTGATCTTTCAAGCTTTCTGGTGAGTAGTGCAATCTGTTCAGCTTGACTAACAATATTTCCAATAGGCTCAGAAGATTTTGAGCAGCTGCCGCCTGCTTTGAATGCTACTGCTTTTGTTGTTGCAGGTGTAGTTTCGCGGATGACTCATCATCTTCCTCTTGCCCTCTCAATCGAGTTAGAACAAACTTTTGCAAAGCGCATCTTCGCTTATATCCCTGGCAGTCCTTGATCACCGTAACATTCATATCTCATTTCTTTGTTAATGATCTCAGGATCTTGTAGTTGATGTCCTTGTCAGTCATTTCACGTCCTAACTCTCTGAGTTTGTTGATAGACATGGTAATTCTTCCATCTAGCTGGTTGGTCGTCTTGTTGGGCAGCATCTTGAGTTTCTCGAACTTAACCAGTTCGGCCTGTAATCTGCTGTCCTTTATCTGGTCATTTCCCTCGCATATCTCAGCTAGAGTATCCCACATCTGCTTCGCAGTCTTGAGGTATTTGATCTTTTCTCTGGTTATCTTGTCCATCGTCTTCATAATGATGTGTCTGGCCACAGTATCCAGATTGGACAATTTTCTTTCCTCAACATCCATCAAAGAAGGACTCTTTCTGATTCTGGCTCCAACTGGAAACTCTGGATCACCTCTTTCAGCTGGATTGTTGTAGTAGATAATGATAGGTCCTTGTTCAAGAACTTCCATCATTCTGGTGCTTATAGCTCCTAGATGATTGCTCATAAGTATGACCCAGTCCGCATACTCATCAATAGAAAACTTGGGTAGATCATGATACATACCAGATGTATAATCCATGTTGACTGTGAGTTTTGAAAACAGATGAATTAAAAAAAAAGTTTTTCAAGATCAGTTCAAGTGACCACAATGATTCTTCCTCAAGAACCGATGATACTCAAAGTCAGTGGTCCGTAGAACCACTGCTCTGATACCACCTGTAGGTTCCGAACGGGTTTTGTGAGGGCAGAAGTCTAGAGGGGAGGGGTGAATAGACTTCTGAAAACTTTTTGTGCAAGATCAGGTGTGAAAGCAGGTTGCCTGATCAGAGTGCGTTTGAATCAGTTTTGACTGATATCCAACTTACTGATCGCCTGATGGCAGATCAGTTCGGTGTCTATCAGTTTAACTGATGTACGGAAGCAAGTTTCTAACCCGTGTGAAAAACCAGTTTTATAAGATCAGATTATGCAGTCTGTTTTCAATCAGATGACTAAACTGTCAAACTGATCAGATCAATTGCTTGATGCAGACTGATCTTAACTCAGAATATGTATGCAGTTTAAATCAGGTAGTGTGCTATGGTGTAAAACAGGTAAATCAGATAAAGCACACAAGATTTTTATAGTAGTTCGGACAACCAGTCCTACGTCCACTCTTCCCTATCAGCAGGGGCACCAACTTAACCAACTTGGACTTAGTTTAATGTGTTAGTCCAACACAGTACAACCAACAGATGTTTCAAGAGTTCTCACTCAACCGATCCCAGAAATCAGAACTAGGAACCTTAGTCTGAAATCTTGCTAAACAAACTTAACCTAACTTTGAGTTTGGGTAAAGATTTGTTGTTTGTTCCAACTGGAATTCTATCCTAGTTTTGAGGTAGCCTTAAGCTAGAGGATAAGAATTCTAAGCTAAGAACTAATGGGATGAACACTTAGAAATATTCTTCAAATTTGTGTTCTTCGTGCGGAAATTTGCTTGTGCTTGAGCTTGATGATAATTTTCGTGTGTTCATTATGAAGATTGATCCCATATTTATAGACCTCGAAATCAAATAGCAGCAATTTGAATTTCAGGCTATATTTGGTAGAGTTGCAGGGTTGATGTGACGTGCTTCAGGAACGGCATGGCCGAAAGCATGTATGTTTGTCCTTTCTAGCCGTTTGACTATACAGCGCCGAATCCCGCATTTCCAGCTCCGTTCATACGCATCTTGATCTCATTGGTTAATAGATACACTTGTTCAGTGTTTGGTATACCAACTAAGATTGACATTCTTTTTGTCTGATTAGTATGTATGATCTGGTGCACAAAACAGTTGACACCTGGTGAGAGCTGACCTGATCAGATAAAACTGATCAGTCTACCTGATAGAGTCTTTTGGTGCAAGTTGTCTTAACTTCAACTTAGCAGACTCGACTGATGTAGATCTTCCGGTCTTTTGGTAGCCATCTGATCTTCAGGTCTTCTGAATTTTAGCTTCATGTCTTCACCTGATCATTTGACTAACTGGCTCGCCTGATCTTTTGACTCGTCTGGTCTTCTGATCTGATCTTCTTCAAGACTTTACATATTGAGTTCCCCCTCAATATGTGACATATCTATTACATCAGTTGTTCTATACAATAAATATCAACTGGTCATCCTAACCCGATATCTAGCTTATCAGTCAGCTAACAGGTCTGACTTGTCTTATTACAAGTGTTTTGGAATTTTCATCAAAACTCTAAATTTCCCAACACGTCTCATGTGGAAGAGCATCCAAAAATCGGCGACACTAGAGAGAATAATCGGTGACACCGGTTCGCAATAGTAGGAAATTGATTATTTTCGTGTTGAGCAAAATGAATTCTACCAGAGAGAGGAAATGACTGATTTTGTGTAGGTAATTTCGTAATAACATAATATGTTTGAGGACAATTTGGGGATCTAATTTTCCAATCTGCTCTAATATGGTAGAACCAAACTAATATTTCAGAAATAATAATGGACCAACTTGTGTAAACCAAACACCTTAATAGATGAAAATAATACACAACAACCTCATTTAATGCAGGGCTTTCTAATAAGGCCCAATAAGGGAGGCACAAGCAAACATTCACGTGGTATAATATGCTATAAATTGAATAATGTCCAATAATGTAGCATATAATTAATTCATATATGTGACTGATCTTATTTATTATATTATACGATCCATGAATTTAAGAAGTTTCAATTAATTTATATATTAAAAAAAAAACTCAATATTCAAATAGAGCATCGTTTTATCTATTAAATAATCTTACACAAAAATCCATCTCATTGCATATGCACATTATTCATGCGACCCACTTAAGTAACCTACACAAAAGTAGTCAAGGAGGAGAATGATTTCCACACTACATTCTTGTGTTGAGCTAATCAAGCATCTCTCTCACTCCCTCTCTTTTATCGATTGTGTACTTTATATTAATGTTTTAGTTTGCATATTACTCTCTTAGTCCTAAATTGAACATTTCTATAAATAGTAATAAAATAATTTTTTCTTTTTTATTTATACTCCTCAAATACTTAAATATTACACTCAATACTATTATTTTTTTAACACTAAAGTTAACTTTATCTCATCTAATTTATACAAATGTCACTACTTTATCATTTAACCTCTACCAAAAAGCAAATTTATCCTCTTTTTTATCAAAAAAATATTTTATTGAAAGAAAGCAGAGGTATAAGGTATACCTTGCTTACATAATACAGTTACAGAAACTTAGCAACCAAGTACTAGTTAGGATTGACAATCCAATCTTTGAAAGTAAAAGTTGATAACTTATTTTTCTTAATTACAAACCAACTCTAAAGTCTACATTTGAGTTCTTCCATCAATTTATCTCCCGAGAGTTCGACGTTTCTAAAAATAATATCATTTCTCAATTTCCACAGCAGCCACACCACGCCATCCCAGATGCAAACAGCCGCATCCGTAACCTTTTTCCCCTTCAAAATTCGACTAAAGGACAATATATTTGGAACAACTAGATGGTGAAGCACCAGTGAGATGTTCAGCCACCTAAGGCAATCTGTCCAAATTCTATGAGAGAAAGAGCATTTAAAGAAGATGTGGGTACCTATTTCTTCCACTAGTTCGCAGAAGTACATTTAATGTCACTTTTTTTGGGTGGGAGCACATCTCCGCCTGAGATTGTATTTTGTAGGAAGTCTGTCCCGAATCTTTCGTCAGACATGTGCCGCCACTTTAGGGGTACAAGTTTGTTCCAATGAAGGTTGTAACACCTTCTCTTATCTGGTGAAGCAAGAGGCTGGATGCGTAGAGCCATCAAAGCCTCATACACATCTCTTGTCGTATATTTTTCTGTTTCGGATAGTCTCCATCTCTATTTGTCCTCCACGTCTTCTTTGATATTGAGATTCATGAGTGTATTTATAGAATTTAAATCACGACCAAACAAATTTTTTCTCCATCTTAGTTTCAATTTCCATTCATTCCCTTCCCAAGACCCCATTTGACTCACTTTTTCTCCTTATCTACACTAAGACTATATAACCTTGAGGATTTTGACCTCAACGATTCCCCTCCTACCCAAATATCATCCCAAAAAGAAATGCATCTTCCATCACCTAAGACTCTCTCTAAATGACAATTAAACCAACTTCCTTTAGAACCCGAAGTAAGCTTCATGACATCTTTCCACCATCCCGATATTTTTAAAACTCGACCCTCTATTTAGTTCAAACTCCCCTCCACCCCCACAACCCCCATACTTAGACTCAATTATTTTGATCCATTTTTTTTTTTATTTATAAATCTCCACATCCACTTCCCAATCCTGGACCCCAAGACCTCCCTTAGATTTTTGTCTGTAATTTTTTTTTACGTTCAACCCAGTGATATTTTTAAAACCCCCCTCCCCCCACCACACACACACCCTCCAAATGAAATTTCTTTGTAGTTTCACAATCTCTCTCAGGGATTTTTTGGGATAGTGTAGAAAGACAGGTAGTAGATAGGCAAAGATGCGAGCACCGATTTCAATAAATTGATTCTGCCTCCAAAAGAGAGTTTACTATGATCCCATTTTTTTAATCTACTTTTGATTTTTTGAACCACTCCACTCCAATCTGAATCTCTTTTGTGTTAAGTCCCCACCTTAATACCGAGATAAGACAATGGTATAATTCCAATGTTGCACCCCGAAATCCCTGCCATTTCGGTGAGGGTATCACTGCCATGTTAATTCCATAGAGACAACATTTGTCAAAATTCACTTTCAGCCTTGAGATAAGTTCCATGATCGGATGATTCACTTCATGATTTGGGCATTTTCAGTCTTTGCCTTTCCGAAAAAAATGGTATCATCTGCAAACTGCAGGTAAGATACCTTGATTTTATTTCTTCCAGTTTCTGTTGCTCTAAAATGACCCAATTCGATTGTCTTGTTGGGTCAGTTTAGAGCAGCAGAAACTGCAGGTTCACTCGTGGTGAGGCTTAGATAAAGATCCGAGTGAACCTCAGGTGTGAACCTCATGTGTTTAACATTTCTACTCACGACTCATATATATATATATATATATATATATATATATATATCATTTCAAATATGAATTTTGATTATTTAATTGTGTTTCACTACACAAGTAGTGATTCTTTATTTATTTTTTTAATAATTATGTTGGGATTATACTGGAAAGTATGCTTTTACTTTGTATAATCGAAATTGAATTTTCAGACTTATTTACTGAAATAAATTGTTTATCACTGATGCTTTAAATATTATCGAATGTTACATATATTTACTGCATAATTGTTCAATAAGTTGTACGTGTTACATTGTAGTTAATTTAGTGATACCAGATCACAGAAGATTAAATTAACAGTCCCTTGTAACTAAAAGTACGCTATTCACGACCTAGATGGAAATGAACAACCCATCGTGAAAGGTTGAAGTGTAAGGCTCAGATTGGCTTGTCTTGACCAAGAGATTACACTAGTGCATGACCGATGTGATGCCTTTGAATAGGACCCATCTGAGGAGGATAAATTCTTCAGAACTGAACAAGGAAGAATTAGACCTCAGTGGTTCGTTATTTCTTAATCTTCGTTCCTTAAATAGGATCACGTGGGATTGATAACTATTGCTTTGACTTATCATGGGTAGCGAATCAGAGAGATTAAATACTTTTTATCTTGGGCAATATTATTAGTCACATGTGATTGCTAAGATTTAATCTGAAGAATCGTTAATGCAAGCAATCTTTTGTTCGATTTGCCCCCTTGGGAGGTTCATAAGCTTTATCATACCAAATCTTGCAAGTGGAATTAGTTTCCGGTATAGATAATAATGTTGAACCGTTCCTTGACCAAGGATATAAGATATTAATTAATAGAAAGTTATTTAAGTGGTTTGAATTAATTAATGGGCTAGATAATCTTAAACACGAAATAATGACCAAGGAGCCATATTGATTTGTAATATGGGTTAAGATGGATAGTGCAATATTAATTATGTAGTGGGATTAATTAATATTTATGGGCTTGAATTATATTGTGGCTCAATATTAAATATTCAAGGTCCATTAGAAGGTCCAATCTTAATTCTTCTAAAGGCCCCCTGAGTAGCCCAACATATAGTCCAATAATTGAAAAGGTAATTAAAATAAAATAAATATTGTTGCTTATTTTTCCAACTAAATTTCAAATTTTATAGATATAATGGGAGAAAGATTTTCTTTGAATTTTGTTATGGAATGAAGATATGTATTCTTGGAATACAAGATTATCTCATTAAATTCAAGAAATCTCCCACTTGGTTATCTATAATGATAATTTCGAAAATCTTGAAAATATAGTGGGCAAGAAAGATTTTCTTGATTTTCTTGAAAAGATATTATGGAAGATATGTATTTCTTGAAATACAAGAATATCTCATAAATTCAAGAAGATCCAAATCTTGGAATCTTGGACCCCAATATTTTCGAATTCCATAGCAAATAGATAAGGTGGGATTTTTGTGAAATATTATGATTATGGGAAAATGAATATAGGAGATATATTCAAGATTTCTTGAAGATCAAGAAAAGATTTTCCCACATCATATTTTGCCAAAATTTTTGTCCACTTTAGCCTCTATAAATAGGGGATGAATGGTTCATTCCCAGTAACACACGAAAATTAGTTTTTCGGAAAAATATCAGCGTCGATAAAATATCAAATATTTTGTAACGTCGACAGATTGTATTTTTTTGAAAAATGACAATTGTTAGTAGTGTACAATTCCATGTGCTAGAAAAATTAGTAAATCCACAAAGGTGGTGCAACATATTTATTATCCTTTTGTTAAATCGTTCACAAGAATCCTTCCACCGGATAGTCGAACGAGGGCTAAGGGAATAATACTTGGGAAGTCCTTACGGTTAGTCTATTCAGCCACACCGTTGCCATCCCAAGAGGTACGTTCACGTAAACTCGTAGAATTTCGCATGCGTAGGTTTTACGTGAATTATTATATGCATGATATGTTGTTGGATTATTATTTGAATTAATATAGGATTAATTCATGCTAGTAATAATTAAAGAATTAAATTTGTATTTAAATATTCACCCCGAATAGATCTGTGCAACTTATTCCCCAACAACTGGTATCAGAGCCACAGTTTCGTGCTCTGAATTTTTTAAATTGTAATTTAATTCGTTGGCATTAAATTTGAAATTGGATAGTAGAATTGCTAGATCTATTTTGCAGGTATCCAATTGTCATAGAATTTAATGTGTTTATGCATGCATATAAACTGTGTTTTTTAATTCGATTCGTTCGGATTCGTTTTGCCTCGTGAGAAAATCCACGAGTAGATTAGAATTTGTTTGATTTGATCAATGTAATAGACTAGTCTAGATCTAGGTTTATTTATTTTTTGTAAATAAATTGTAACTTGATCGAAAACAAAGAGAAGACGAAGAATTAAAGGACAAAATCCAAAATCGGGCGTAGGTGGCGCGAGGGGCGGGCGCATGGCACGCGGCGCAGGGCGGCCGAGGTGGTCGGTCGGCGAGGCCGGTCGGGCGAGGCGCGCTGCGTGACGGACGGCTTGTACGACGCAGAAGACCGCGACGGGCCGAAGCGGACGGAAGAATGAAGACGACGTGAACGCTGGGAGGCTTGAGGCGGGTCGGGGCGAGAGCGAAGTAAATCTTGACGAATCTCGCCGTCGCCGGGATCGCCACCGCCGAATGACGTCTTGTAGGGCATCTTCTGCGAAGCTGCCCGCCGAAAAAATGCCAAGGTCTGCCGAGGTCTGGGCAGGCTGGCGGCCGGGATCTTGGCGTGCATCCCGACTGCGAGCTACTTGGCGTGGCGTTCGAGGAGACGGATATTTTTTGAGACGATTGAGTGGGAGAAATTAAGTGGCGGTGTTTCTTCAAGATCAAACCAAGAAAAATCAAATCATGACAATTGGATAATTTGTGCCCAATATGTTTATTTTTCTGTTTCGCTTGATTTATTTTGTGCTATCTTATGCTTTATTTAATTTGTTTAAATGTGTTTGCATGAGAATTGCCCAAATGAAAAATCTCACCTTCAAAAATTACTAAGTATGTTTAAATAATTAATTGACAATTTTATTCCTATAATAAAATTTAATTAATTTTGACCTCCATGATTTATTTATTTGTGAATTCTTTTGGAGAAATTCCTCCCACGGGACGGTCAAAAGATAGCTTTCACATGAATGAATTCCAAGTGGATGATTGTGGGTTATTACTAGTGGGGACGATGACCCTCCCCACGAGGCTCGTTCAAAGCGAAATAATAATCCTGTATTTAATCATGGTTATTACTTAGGTATAAAATTGATATGCATATACTTCCCGAAGTCCTGTCAATTTTATATTGGTCAATCAGAACCAACTATTAATCTGGATATTAAAGGTTAGAATCGTTCTTGTTTGTAACTTTAAAATGTGTTTAAATAATGACCCACCCCACGTGGCTTATTTAAACTGTTTTGAGATGTTGGCTGATGCATGTTCATATTTTTTTTGAGATTTTAAATATGATGCATGTGATCGAATCTTGTGATATACTTGTGCTTTTGCATATAGTTATTTATTTCAGTTCAGCATGTCGTTACTTTTTAATCCACTGTTATTATACTTAAAGTCAATACAATATGGAAACTATAATGATTGGAAAATTATAATTGTCCTAACTGCACAAGCACAAGTGGATTTTTGACACACCAAAATCAGATGGGCCAACTGACGAGTCAAAACATGCGGGACTCGTCAGATCACCTTGCGAGAGATGTCATCGCTAAGAATGGTGGAGGGCAAACCCGTAAGGGATTACGTCCTCAAAATAGATGGCCCATCTGAACAAACTTGAGATTATGAGTGCAGATTATGATCTGGAGACTCAAATAAATTTGGTACTTCACTCTCTGCCCAAAAGTTTTTGAGCATTTTGGCCTCGCTAGCTAATTTGTTGCAAGCTTTTGGTCTCGGCAGAGATGTTGATAAGGCATCAAACTCAAGTTTTGACGGCAAGTGGTCCCTCTTCACCTTCTCGGCCAAGGGAGGCAAGAAAAAGAAGAGGACCAAAGGCCATAAGCAATAAAACTCAACTGTTGCCAAGGGCAATGGTAAGATGAGGAATGCTTGTTGTGTCAAGGAAAATCCAAAGAGGAAGTGCTTAAGCTGCGGTGAGAGAGGACAATGGAGGTTTTGCCTGTTCCAACCCCAAAAGGGACGGACAGAAAGGTAATTCTCACGCACTAGTTGTTGAAACTTGTTTAGCCGCGTATACTTCTCATTCGTGGGTGGTTGATACGAGATCCACTAATCATGTTGGCTTCACGGGTTCAAACGGACCCGACAACTTAGTGGGAGTGAGATCCTCATCACACTGGGCGATGCTACGAGAGTGGCAGCTGAAGCAGTGGGAGAAGTTCACCTATCTTTTGAAGATAAAGTTTTTTTTGAGATTATCTTTATGATCCCAGTTTTAGAAAGAATTCACTTTCAGTTTCTAAAATTCGATTAAAGGACACTAAGTTTCTTCTAATAAGAATGACATCATTTCTTGAAATGATGAGTGTATCTGTTACGGGACATTGATGGAAAATCTCTATACAATTAACTGTGCACACCACTCACGAAATGCATCCTATAGCACATCAACTATTTCCGACAAAAGAAAACGTGAACGAGACACTTCTTTGGCATCTAAGATTAGGTCATATAAATCCAAAGAGGATCCAAAGGTTGGTGAGAGATGGTTCACTGGAGCTTCTCCAAGTTGAACCGATTCCAACCTGCGAATCATGTTTGGAGGGTAATATGACCAAGAGGGCATTTGGAGCCTAGGGGAATAGGGCCAAAGGAGTGTTAGAGATCGTTCATACAGATGTATGTGGTCCAATGTCAACCAAAGCAAGAGGAGGTTATGAGTATTTTTATTGATGATTACTCAAGGTACGGTTACATTTTCCTTATGAAGCATAAATCTGAGACCTTTGAGAAATTCAAAGAATTTAAGGCTCAAACAGAGAATCATAGGGAAAAACGTATCAAGTCTCTACGATCTGATCGTGGAGGCGAATACCTCAAATGATGAGTTTTGAACTACTTATCGATGAAGGGATTGTATCGACTCATTTGCACCGAACCCCTCAACAAAAGCGGGGTTGCGGAGCGAAAAAGCGAACTCTTTTGGAAATGGTTAGATCAATGATGAGTTATGCGAATCTTCCCGAGTCATTCCGGGGTCATACCTTGGAAACAGTGGCTTACATTCTGAACTTGGTGCCATCCAAATTGGTTCCCAAAACTCCCAAAGAATTGTGGACCGGGCGCAAGCCTAGTATGAGACACATGAGAATTTGGGAGTGTCCGGCCTACGTGTTGGACAAGGAAGCCGGTAAATTCGATCCTCGATCAGAATTAAGATTGTTTGTAGGATACCCCGAGGGAACAAAAGGGTGTATGTTCTATGGTCCCGAAGATCAAAAGGTGATCATTAGCACCCACTTTAGATTTTTGGAAGAAGACTATATGAACCAAAGAAAACCCAGAAGTGAGATTACCTTAGATGAGCTTATAGGGCAAACCTCAGTGCCAACTTGCTTAGATGATATACCAATCGTCTGCTTTCTGGCCGGAGCCTCGTCGTAGTGGGAGGGTTGTTAGACGACCCGAGAGATTCATGGGAATAGGAGAGTCCTCGGACTTGATTCCCAAACAAGACGAATCGAGACCCATGGACATATGGCCGAGGCACTCCAAGATAAGGATCTGATTCTTGGCAAATAGCAATGAAAAGCGAAATGGGTTCTATGTTTCATAATAGAGTGTGGGGAGCTAGTCGAACCACTTAATGGGGTCAAACCCATTGGATGCAAAGTGGGTATATAAGAGAAAAAGGGGACGGACGGGAAGGTTGAAACCTTTAAAAGCGAGACTAGTGGCGAAAAGGTTATACTCGAAAAAGAAGGGATCGATTATGAGGAAACTTTTTTTTTTTAAGCGTAGGCATGCTTAAGTCCATCCGTATTCTCTTATCGATTCTTTGCGCATTTCGACTTTGAAATCGACAAATGGATGTCAAGCGACTTTCCTTAACGGAAGTCTTGATGAAGAGATCTATATGCAACAACTCGAGGTTTCATTGAAACGGGCCAAGAACACCTAGTTTGTAAGCTCAAGAGGTCCATTTACGGACTCAAACAGCATCGAGCTTGGAACCAATGTTTTGATCATGTTATAAAGTCTTATGGGTTCGATCAAAATGAGTTTGAAAGTTGTGTGTATAAAAAAAAGCGTCGGAATCGCATTGCTATTCTTAGTACTATACGTAGATGACATTCTGATCATCGGGAACGATGTGAAGGTGTTATCAGATGTAAGGGCATGGTCTTCAAAACAGTTTGATATGAAAGACTTAGGGGAAGCCGGACACATCCTTGGGATCAAGATCACTTGAGATCGTAAGAAAATGATGATCGGGTTATCGCAAGTTTCATACATAGACACTGTCTTGAAACACTTCAGCATGCAAGATTCCAAGAAAGGGTTCGTACCTTTCAGACTTGGAATCCATCTATCCAAGAAAATGTCCCCTAAGACTCAAGAGGAGATAGATGACATGAAAGGCATTCCTTGTGCTTCGGCTGTCGGAAACCTTATGTATGCAATGCTGTGTACGAGACCGGATATCTTCTTTGCCATAGGCATGGTGGCAAGATATCAAAGTAACCCAGGGAAAGAGCATTGGACGACAGTTAAAAATATTCTGAAGTATCTGAAAAGAACTCGGGATAGAATGTTGATTTATCAGTCAGATACTCCAATCCCCATCGGCTACACGGACTCGGATTTCCAATCAGACTTAGATTCCATAAACTATCTGCCTCAGTTAGTGTGTTTCATTTGGGAAGTGTAGCCATCAAATGGACGAGTGTGAAGCAGAAATGCATCACTGACTCAACCATGGAAATCGGGTAAGTTGTGAAACAGTGAAAGAACCGATTTGGCTCTAGACCTTCTTAGTGGACTTGGATGGAGTTCTAATTTGTCTAGCAATATTTGCTAGGGGCGATTCTGAAATTCAAGGAACCAAGAGTCCACGAGTCAAACAAGCACACTAAAGGAAAGACATCTTATACAAGAAATCGTTAAGAGATGAGATATAGATGTGGCAAAGATAGTGTCTAAGGACAACCTAGCAGATTCATTCACAAAGGGTCTGCCTCTGAATACATTCGAGAGACATGTGGAAGGAATGGGTGTCAAGACCGTTGCCAATCTGCTTTGAGTATAAGTGGGAGAAATTATTAGGTTCGTGCAGGTGACATTAGATGTCACAAACTACACGAGACATGTTGTAGTATACTTAAAAGCAGACTTTGAGTATAAGTGGGAGATTGTTGGGATTATCTTTGGAAAGTATGCTTTTACTTTGTATAATTGAAACCCAATTTTCGGACTTATTTACCAAATAAATTGTTTATCAACGATGCTTTAAATATTATCGAATGTTACATATATTTCTTTGCATAAGCTGTTCAATAAGTCGTACATGTTACATTGTAGTTAATTTAGTGATACGGATCACGAGAAGATTAAATTAACGATCCTTGTTGTAACTAAAAATGCGATTTATTCACGACCTAGATGGAAATGAACAACCCATCGTGAAAGGTTGAAGTGTAAGGCTCGAGATTGACTTGTCTTGACCAAGAGATTACACTAGTGCATGACTGATGCACTGAATAGGACCTACAAGAGGATAAATTCTTCAGAACTGAACAAGGAAGAATTAGACCTCAGTGGTTCGTTATTTCTTAATCTTCGTTCCTTAAATAGGATCACGTGGGATTGGTAACCATTGCTTTGACTTATCATGGGTAGCGAATCAGAGAGATTCAATACTTTTTATCTTGGGCAATATTATTAGTCACATGTGATTGCTAAGATTTAATACGAAGAATCGTGTGCAAGTACACTTGTTCGATTTGCCCCCTTGGGAGGTTCATAAGCTTTATCATACCAAATCTTGCAAGTGGAATTAGTTTCCGGTATGGATAATAATGTTGAACCGTTCCTTGACCAAGGATATAAGATATTGATTAATAGAAAGCTATTTTAGTGGCTTGAATTAATTAATGAGCTAGATAATCTTAAACACGGGAAATAATGACCGGGAGCCATATTGACTGTAATATGGGTTAAGATGGATAGTGCAATATTAATTATGTAGTGGTATTAATTAATATTTATGAGCTTGAATTATATTGTGGCTCAATATTAGATATTCAAGGTCCATTAGAAGGTTCAATCTTAATTCTCCTAAAGGCCCCTTGAGTAGCCCAACATATAGTCCAATAACTGAAAAGGTGATTAAAATAAAATAAATATTGTTGCTTATTTTTCCAACTAAAATTTCGAATTTTATAGATATAATGGGAGAAAGATTTTCTTTGAATTTTGTTATGGAATGAAGATATGTATTCTTGGAATACAAGATTATCTCATTAAATTCAAGAAATCTCCCACTTGGTTATCTATAATGATAATTTCGAAAATCTTGAAAATATAATTGGGCAAGAAAGATTTTCTTGATTTTCTTGAAAAGATATTATGGAAGATATGTATTTCTTGAAATACAAGAATATCTCATAAATTCAAGAAGATCCAAATCTTGGAATCTTGGACCCCAATATTTTAAATTCCATAGCAAATAGATAAGGTGGGATTTTTGTGGAATATTATGATTATGGGAAAAAAAATAATATAGGAGATATATTCAAGATTTCTTGAAGATCAAGAAAAGATTTTCTCACATCATATTTTGCCAAAATTTTCGTCCACTTTAGCCTCTATAAATAGGGGATGAATGGTTCATTCCCAGTAACACAAGAAAATTGGTTTTTCGGAAAAATATCAGCGTCGATAAAATATCAAATATTTTTGTAGCGTCGAAATGATTGTATTTTTTAAAAACGAAAATTGTTAGTAGTGTGTAATTCCATGTCTGGAAAAATTAGTAAATCCACAAAGGTGGTGCAACATATTTATTTTCCTTTTGTTAAATCATTCACAAGAATCATTCCACCGGATAGTCGAACGAGGGCTAAGGGAATACTTGGGAAGTCCTTACGGTTAGTCTATTCAGCCACACCGTTGTCATCCCAAGAGGTACGTTCACGTAAACTCGTAGAATTCATCATCTCGTGGGTTTTTACGTGAATTATTATATGCATGATATGTTGTTGGATTATTATTTGAATTAATATAGGATTAATTCATGCTAGTAATAATTAAAGAATTAAATTTGTATTTAAATATTCACCCCGAATAGATCTGTGCAACTTATTCTCCAATAATTCAGTATCTGATCAAAGAATCGACTAATTTGGGAGACCAGAACCCACCGTCCACTAGCGAGGGCCCCATTTCAAGTCGTAAGTTATTTCTTTATACACACACTAAATTCATGTATTCAATTAAAAAATTCACCCCAACTCATGCATAGGACAAGAAACGACTTGAAATCCACATTAAAGTCCTAAATCAACCGTTGATCATGAGGATAAAACTACACATAATTTATTAGGATAATAATTGCTTTCATAATTAAGTTAGATTGTCATGAGGATAATTGGATAAGTTCATCATTATCATTTCAAAACATTAATGCCTTTAAATTAACCATTTTGTTATCCTCATTTGCTTACTTGTGCAACAATAAACGTTGCCATTTTGGCGCAATCAATATAATATGATACTTTTTTGATGGGTGCTGCAATTGAATTATTACAATTATTTTTTGGCCTGATTAGAACAATATTGTATGACATATGGTATCTCTTATAAATTGTTGGTCCACATAAAATATCATTTAAAAAAAGGTGTTTGGTTTTCTAAAGCAAAATGAGCACTACATTTTCTTTAACTAAAATTGTTGTCAACAAAACATTTTGGTGATTTTTTTCCTTGTTGTTTTGTTCATGCTGCTACAAAGTATGATCATATGTTCTATCAGGTACTATTCATTTCCAATGCGTGTATGTCATGCTTGGGATTATAGTTAACTTTAATTCTTGATTATTTAATCAATTCATTAAAATTAAAAATATAAAAGTTTGTGGTTAACCATCACTACTTAATGATAATGATTGACGATTATAGGACGAGGTGAATAATAGGGTTAAGACTTAGGATCATCATTTCGAATTTCATTTTATGTTCTATTATTTTTAATACATGGTAGATATTAAATGGTAATATCATTGTATACACTGAAAGAAAATAAAGAATTAGCTGCAACAAAAATATCTCTCACTCACATTTCTGCTAGAGAAAAAAAAAAGGGACAGTTTCGACAATGCAGTGTCCAAATACCATCAATGCCCTCTATCCAAGCAACATAAGGATATATAAATCTGGGAAATTGATATTCTCGTCCTATAAGTTCGATCTATTTTGATCTTGGTCCTAGTAATTTTGAGTTTTTTATCTTAGTTCTATAACTTTGTAAAATTCAATTTTTTGGTCATATGACCTACTATCAAAGACATCTTACAGGTAATTCTGACGTGGAATTTTTAATTTTTTTTTTTAAAATCAATTACACCTGGACCAAAATATCACACTTACTGCACACAAAATACACAATCCGAAGCCCGCAGAAACACACAGCACCATTAAAATAAAAAAAACACCACCAATTCGTCGCCCCTGAAATTTGATAAAATGTTAACTCAAAATTCCAATCTGCAAAATCGATCGTTAATCAAGGGGGGAGGAAGTGATAGTGCGCGAAAATAAGAAAACCCTCACAAGTTGTTTTCTAATGTTTGGTTGTCTATGTCTTTCTCAATTTTTTGCTTTTCCATTGCTGTTTCTCGAGGGTTAGAATATTAGATGGAATTAGATGTAGCTAGTATGTGTTCAATTTAGTGTTTGGTGACCTAATTGAACTTATTCAATCTAGCTTCGATGCTGTGTGGCAAAAAATTTTTGCCGTCATGATGGTCTTGAAATTGGGTTAAATCTGGTAAAATTCAATTTTTGATCAAGTTAAAAAATTATAGCTATTTGAACATATATAGTTCAATGGGTAAAGTTGTGCTCATATTGTTTCACCTATCTCTTGGTCTGAGAATTGATTATTTGTCGGTGGGCAGTGGTCCGGTGAGAACCACCCAGTTAAAATAAAATGTCCTCATAAACTTGTATTCTATAAATATTTCATGACTGCACTTTTAGGGCCCGTTTAGTTGGGGGTAATGGAAGTGGGTAATGAGAATTACTTCTATTGATATTACTTGGTAGGTTTGATACATCGGTAATGAGAATAAAAGTAAGCAATTGATTGTCCTCACCAACTCAACTCACTTCACATGATACCCATTGTTGATGTTGCAATCAAGCAATAACAATGCAATCAATAACCCTTAGTGATTGACCCCTCAATGATACTCATTACCATTACCATTCTCTAGTCATACCAAGCGGGCCCTTAGTTGTTTTCATGGTCCTATGAGGGTTTTTTTATTTTCGTGCACTACCACTTCCTTCCCCTTGTGATTAACGACTGATTTTGCAAATTGGAATTTTGATTTCTCACTTTATCAAATTTCAGGGATGACGAATTGGGGGTGTGTTTTGCTTTTAATTGTGTTGTGTGTTTCTGCGGGCTTCAGGCTGTGTATTTTGTGTGCAGTAAGCGTGATATTTTGGTCCATGTGTAATTGATTTTAATAAAATAAAAAAATAAAAATACACGTCACAATTACCTGGAAGACTACCTTTGATAGCAGGCCATATGACCAAAAAATTAAATTTTACAAAGTTGTAGGACTAAGATCAAACACCCAAAGTTACTAGGACCAAAATCAAAATAGGTCGAACTTACCGGACAAAAAAATCAATTTTCCCTAAAAATTATCATAACATATAAAATTCATTCAATTCATATATAAAACTTAACTAATTTAAAAAAGTTCTTTTGTCAACGCTATAAACTGTATTATGAACCCGTTGATCATAATATAAAATTTATACAATTACATTTATAAATTAATATCACAACATTTATCAATTAATATTATCACACTTATAAATTGATATCATTATATTAAATGTTATGAGTATTTATTTACAAAATGTAATAATATCAATTTTTTAATCGCTATTTGCTAGTTTTACAAGAAACTTTGGGGTTTATATATATGTTTAATCATTCAGTTCTTATTTTACGGTCTTGATAATATGCCCGCAGATAGGCATAAACTTATATGTCCACCGCTTATGTGGCGTGTCTCCACCATCATTTAATTAGTTTATTTAATTAATTAAATCTTCTCATTAATTATATAAACATATCATGAACCCTAAACCATGAACCATTCGGGTCGGGTGAACCATGAACCACTCGGACCGGATTCGGGTTCGGGTTCGGGTTCGGATCCGGGTCGGGTAATTTTTTTTTAATATAATTAATGAAATTGTGTAAAATATGAAATATATATTGAGAATATTGAATTAATTAAAAAAACTAATTAAATGATAGTGGAGACCTTGAATATGTGGCATGCACATAAGCCGTGGGCAAAGGGCACATTATCAAATCCGCTATTTTTTTTTTTTCTTAATCTTCAATTTTTAAAATCCTGTCAAAAAAAAAATCTTCAATTTTTAAAATCAATATAGATCTATCTATGTAGCCAATATTCGATATGGTGTAGTCCACTAAACCAAATAATTGTCACCTTATCCATGCACCACGAAACTTAAAACTCTAATTTCGATATTGGGTTATGTATTTAAATTAAGAAAGACCCTCTGTAAATTGGGAAGAAGCCAAAAAAACTCGCGGATCCTTCTTGGGCAAATCGAATCAAACAATTCTTTTCAAAAAATTGCACAAAGATTAAAAAAATAATAATAATAAAAAACTCTGCTTTTAAATCCATGTTTCTATATCTAAAAATATGTGTTATTGTAGGGACAAATAATACATGTTTTTCCTTCCAGTACACATAATTGTCCTTATAATAATACATGTAAGATAGTAAAAATTGTATTACTATATGAACATAAACATGTTACTGTAAAGGGGAAAATGTGTTACTGTCAAAAAATGACACTTCCTCTGTTTCATCCGCTTTTCTAATGTTATTTTATCCGATTCTCCCTCTGGGTATTTTGAATTTGAATCATGTGTTGTACAACACCGTTCTATACAGTAAACTCATATGAGTTTATAGTGTATTTTTAACTGAATATCATAGTGTTGTTGTACTAAATCTAAATACACTATATATAGAACTCATAGGGTGTGTTTGTTTCGAAATTTAGGTGTGCGGAAAAATTCATGACTTTGGAATCCAATAGATTTTAAAGTTTTGATGACTATTAAAAATATGTGTTTGTTTTAAATTCTGGTAGAGTTAAATTTTTGTTTTATGTCAAATTAATATATAATAATGATTAATATTGTATTATATTGTACTAAGAGTGAGAAAAGTAATGTTATGATAACATTGAATTTTAGAAAAAATAAATATATAAATATATTTAATAAAAATGAATTTTAAAATTTAATTTTAAATCTCAAAGTATATTAAAACTTGATTTTCAAAGTCTTAAATTCAAACCAGTAAATCCCAAAAACAAACATACCCATATAGATTTAGAGAAATGATTCACGGGGTGATTCACCCGGGGTGATTCACCCCAGGGGTGACTACAGTTCGTATGTTTCAATTACACTTGTACTCCTAGAGTTGGTATGCTGTGAAATTTATTTATCGTGGAATTGATTTTTTTTATCTTTATAGACATACTCTTTAACAATATAAATCACACCCTTTAGTAATATAAGTCACACCCTTCAGTTATCACTACGACACTCTTTAATATAATATAAGTCACACCCTTCACTTTTATAGTATCTTCTTTTATAGTAAAAACATCATTTACAAAAAAAAAGTCACACTCTTTAATAATAAAAGTTCTTACCTTACTTAGGTTTAATAAAAAAATTTGTTTTTATCTTTCTTTGTACCCTAATATAAAATTATATGATATATATTATCTTAAAATATACCAGGACATTTTCTTTTAAAAATACATCGTATATTACTGCTGTTGAATACTACAGATCTTTCACGATCTCCACCGCCTCCGCCGCCAGTCCGCCACCATCACCACTATAAAGTCATTCTCATGGAGGTGCTTTAATAGAATAACAACTCCTAGATGGAGTATTTATATAAGTTTTTGTAGTCTATTCTTTTCTCCTTAATTATATATTCATGGCGACGCCGCTCAACGTCGACCAATGGCTTTCATCGTTTTAACTAACCTTTACACCGAAAGGATCGTTTTGACTCCAGGATTCCACATCTGAAAATTAATTGTTCATTGAACTTGTCGTTTGAAGGGAATTTCAATTTAAAGTTGTATTTTAACTCTTCATCTCGAAGTGCCGTCGTCGCACCACAACGTGGATGATCTCGATTCTGGTCTCTATTTAAAGCCCTTGAGGAGGAAATTAAAACCCCTCAAACTATTTGACAATCGGACTACGGAAAGGCCATCAATTTTTTACAGAAAGTTGCTATAAAACCCACCTCTTTCAACTTGAGTCTCATTCTAGATCTGTGTATTTGCTTTCCATATTCATCTTCTTCGGTATTGGAGACAACCCGACAACGTGAACTGATTTCAAAAATAGTGATGGCTGGATTTAAAGTCGGTGGTGCAGGCCTCGGAGCGGTTGACGGTAGGGAAAGATTTACAGTATGCATATACAGAATACTTTTAAAAAATATACAGAATTTAAATATTTTTTTATTAAGGGTATAATGGACTTTTCGCTGTGTCAATTGATAACTTTTTGTCACCCCAGTGAATCACCTCGTATACACGATCCAAATCCTGAGTATTTGGGTTAAATTAAATAACGACCGTGTGCATAGAAAGATAGACCGCACGTAGTTGACAGTTGTAACTGAAATGACAGAGACCCAATAGGAAGAGTTTGAGTTGGTGGATCCGACACCCACTCGGGCTTGCTTCCGGCCCGGGCCCAACGTTACCCAACTTCAGTTTTCAACTTTTTCTTATTTCTTTCAATCGGATAATAATGATGATTCTCCACTCCATCCACTGTATTTATCCCACTTTTTTTTGTTAAATTATTTAAAAAATAATATTAAAATAATAGATAATGGATTTTTATAGTATTTAATGGATAAAAAGTGTTATTTTTTTCTTTTATGGATTATGACAAATATAGTGGGACATCATAAAAAGAAAGTGTGACAAATATAGTGAGACGGAAGGAGTATATTTTATTTTATTGTATTCAAATTGAATACAGTATAATTTATGTACGTATACACACAAGTGTACATGGATACAATCATTCATTGCAATACCAATATCTGTATAATATTTTCTCATAATGGGGAAATAATATTTCTTGAACCTTTAGCAATACAAGCTTCCAGTTGCGAATTTTTTAATTCAAATTTCAGTTTGATTATATATGGGCACACCGATACAAGAAGACAAATGAGACACATTGAAAAAAAAAATAAGAATAACCTTTTGTTTTTAAAGAAAAAAATCTGATATTTCTGCATTCTGACCAGAGTTCATTAACTTATTTTTTTCTATGAGCCTTTGTGTTGCTTTTATATTTACTCCAATTAAAATATTCTTTAAAAGAAAATTAATCTAAAATTAAAATCTGGAGGGACCTCAATGAGTCAAATGACCAACGCCTCCTACCCCTTACTACCTACCTCTGGCTCTGAATATATACAGTAATAATTTATTGAATATTATATTAATAAAATTAACAAGATTCAGAATATAACAGTAACCTATTCTATATTTTATTTCATGATTCTTTAAAAAGAGATGTGATAAAAAGAGTGAATCTTTATGGTCCAACAATTATTATTCAATTGGCGATTTTTTTGTAATATTTGACGAGAGAAAGGGTTTCTATAATGTCCTACTAATAACTGATTAATCATAAATAAATTGTAGTGGAGTGAGTACTTTTAAAACCTTGTTTTTTGGGTGCTTGGAACTTGAACAAGGAAAAATTGGGTGGCAAAATAATTACTAATAGGTACATACATATTATAAGATTGCAATTTACTAACTAA
This sequence comes from Stenogyne calaminthoides, assembly GCA_037126765.1. NCBI lineage: Eukaryota > Viridiplantae > Streptophyta > Magnoliopsida > Lamiales > Lamiaceae > Stenogyne > Stenogyne calaminthoides. The sequence goes on along the minus strand of JBBCBC010000028.1, from coordinate 29,577,410 downwards.
TATGTACAAAATAATTGTATATACATAAATATATTTTCATTTTCACGTACAATTTTAACTATAAATACAATTTCATTTGTACCTATTAGTAATTTGCATAAAAAATTTATAACTATTAATAATTTTTGGCTTAATTGCGAATAAAACCACAACCTTTTCCAAAATTACATTTTAATGTTAACCTTTTAATTTTGGCAAATAAAACCTGACATTTACACTTTTTTGCAAATATAACCGTCGGGCAGCGCACCTCCTGCCCGTGAGTGACGTGGCGTCCAACTTGGAAAATAAAATCACATCGGTCACTTAAATAAATAAAACAACATCTTTTTTCTATTAACATTAAAAGTTGAAACTGAAGCTTGAAAACAAATTTTTCCATCATATCAAAAGGAAGAACAGTGCCCTGATCTCACTGGTGCGAGAAAGAAGAAAGCAAAACGCAAATCCTTTTTAAAGAATAATTATTCCCCTTTTTATTCACAAATCCTTTTCACCAAAAATTCCAAAGTGATCACGGGGGCTTTGGCGCTGGGGTGTTGGAGCATTTTTCTTGACTGTACGCAGAGGTGGTCCGTCGGTCTTAGTTCGAGAATGGCTGACAGGTAGAGCCCTCCCCTTTTTTCAAAGATTGTGGTCGATTTTGGTTTAATAAATTAGGGTTTAAGATATTCAATTTGGGGATGAAGAAAGAACTTCATTTGTCTTATTTAGATTTGAGATTTTTTGCGTAGAACGACGTAGTTTAAGCCAAGTAGATGATGACATTGTAAAAAAAATCCAAGCCAGACGCCACGTCACTTATAGGCAGGAGGTAAACTCCCCACAGGCTATATTCGCAAAAGTGTGTAAAAGTCAGATTTTATTTGCCAAAATTTAAAATTTTAGATTAAAATGCAATTTTAGAAAATGTTGTGATTTTATTCGCAATTAAGCCTAATTTTTTCAATTTTTATTCTACTAATGTCTCAATTCATGGCAACAACTAGATATTTTTTTATTTGGCTCAATTCAAGGTTGGATGAATAATTAATTTTCCAACTTAAAGTCATCTGAGATGATTAAAATAAAATTTAGAGGTGTACATCATATTTTATTGTCATCACGTATGACTTGAATTGGAAAAAGAAAAATTGAGCGAACTTGAATTGAGACATGTCAAAATAATTTAATTTGAGACTCATCTTAAAATTGGACCCCGTTATACGGAATTCATCCGAAAACCCATGTTTAAATGACATTTGTAATTGGTGGTCTTGATCAATGATCGTCTCATACGGCCTTACAAGACCTATCTCCGTAAGATATGCTATCTAATTATATTTAAACTCCCATCAATGGTGGAGAAAAAGCTCCAACATATTGTCAAAGCCCCTTTTTCAACTAAAAACAAGAAGCAAAAAGCAGATGGCAATGGCAGCATAGCTAGGTCTAACAAGAAACTATGTTTCGTCACTTGGTCAAAAAAAGCTTTAACAAAGACAAAAGGGGGGTCTTTATAATTGTAGCTTTTCTGAAAGAGGCATAGCACACACAAGAATACAAGATAGGTCTTAAGATTCACCAAATCAAATGATAGAGTCGACGTCTTTTTTTTTTTGCGGTAAATCATCAAATTAACCAAAAAAAGATTAGACTGATTTTGCAATGGGGAAAATGGTAAGAGAGGAATGGCAGGAGACATGAAAACAGGGAAACAAACAATTGAGACAGGAAAAGAAAGAGTAGTCAAAATGTGTCTCATGATATTGTTGACAATTCCGGCCACACAACCCGATATTACCTCCATTAGTGCTCTGTTTGGATGCAATAAAAACTTCTTTTTCTTAGTGGGGGATTGCATTTCAAACTTCAAATTACAGCCATTCACTCATCATCTTTCGATCCCCACCATTTACCGTACAAGATTTCAGGGTGATTTAAATTAGCGTCCTGCGCGGTTAAAATGAAACCTGATCTTTATTAAAGTGTGATCTAGACGGGGACTTTTTTAGAGGTCATTAAGTTAATTAAGCTACATTAAAATCTCATGAAACTGACCTCTTGGGGAATAAGACACAGACCTGAATTCTCAATAATTGCAGCTTTAGATCAATGGTCTTCTGTAAGTCCCTCAAAATTTCATCAACCTGCAAATATGTGACCAATTTGTGCCACACGACAAAAAGAAAATACATCCAACATGTGAGAATTTTACATCTTCTAGAAAAGAAATCAGCAGGTTGTTAACTAGTTAACAGTCGATTATTACTCAAGATTCTTTTCACCACATATTTTTATACAAAATAAGAACCCCAAGTGGCGGATTCAGGATTTTAAATTCGAAAATACAACACATAATTAATAATATTTAATGTCGTGCAACGCGATGCAAACTGAATAAAAGAATACACAACATTCAAATATAATGTTGGGTCTTCATTTTTTGGAAGATCTATGGCATTATCATCAGAAATTTGTAGGAATGCATACTTCTCAATAATAGGAAGACAACAATTGTGATTATAGGTCTACCAAAATTCACACTGAAAGGAATAACTTACAATTCCTAATCATAATTACAACTTTACAACATTCAAATTGCTTACACACAACAGCTAAAATACATGCAACATGAATACATAAACTTATATCATAACTTACAAGTTTAAATCAAATTCATTACAGGTAATGGTATGGCAAAATTTCCCCAACAAATTACTAGAACACAAAGGACAACTCAGCTCACTTTCAGAAATTGAAACATAATGTATCAAAATCCATGTCATTTAACTAGTAATTATCATACACTGCATACTAATCCAGTTTTACAAATTTCCCACAATAATAATGGAATGCTAATGCCACTCTTCCAAGGAACAGACATAAGAAAACTATCTGTTAGTGAAGTGTGACCAAACCAAAATTAAGAGTACATGATATCTTATTCATTTAAAGATAGTTCCTTAAAAGTTGTTGTTGACTCACCAATTACTTCTCTACAATTGTTTAACTTAAAAAAATAAAAAAGAAGGAATTCCATTCCCATCCTGCAACCTGGTATAGTCCTCGTTCCTTCACGTCTCTAAACATTACTTTGTGTGACGATTAGTAACGTCTCCAGATTTCCTCCTCCGAACATTTGTTTTCATTGCCAATAATTCAATCCAATCCAGCCACTTTTAATATCTATCATTTTCTCTGATGTGAGCTTGCTTTTATTTTTTCAAAAAGATTATCCAAAAAACTCGACTACATCACGTTCCATTGCTTTCATCTAAAATGAAATCATTGATGCATGGACGTAGTTAACTCCCAGATGAGTACATGAGCATAATCTTTTGGGAATCTACAGTTGAGATACTATACAAGCACATACAAATGTTTGGCCTCATAGTCCTGTGGAAACTCTACTGTACATAAAGCGATGGAAGTGGGGCCATAAAACCTTTTTCCACCCTATAAATCATCCCTTCTCACAATTCTCCAAGGCCATCTACCACTCTACTTTCCCCTGAAAATTCAATCTAAAAAAACTTGTCTCTGCATACCGACCCTTCCCTATTGCCGCAATGCAACCAAGTCAGATAACTGAGCTTCACTACCTATTACATTCAGACCTTTCTCACTTCCCCCCCGATTATGGCCTAACTAGTAACATCACACCTACACATCAAAACCAAATATTTTCGAACCCTTTATACCAACTCTATATCAACCCCCAAGAGCAAGAATTTAATCCTAAATCAACAAGTTTCAGCAGTAACTCAACGACATCTGATGAAGCAGATGAACAACAATTAAGCATAATAAATGAGAGGAAGCAAAGAAGGATGATTTCAAACAGGGAATCTGCAAGAAGATCACGCGTGAGAAAACAAAAACAATTAGATGAGCTTTGGTCACAGGTGGTTTGGCTCCGAAATGAGAATCACCAACTGATGGAAAAACTAAACCATGCCTCGGAGAGCCATGATCGAGTACTCCTGGAAAATACTCAACTCAAAGAGGAAGCTTCAGAGCTTCGCCAAATGCTTACACACATGCAGCTCAATAGCCCTTGTCCTAGCCTGACTGAGCTTGATGATGAACCCTCCAATGATCTACCATAAAATCAAATAAGTTTTCATCTAGTGTATCTATGTATCATCAATTCTCTCGCTAAGACGGTTGGCTATGATTATTATTTTCTCCTTATCTCTTATGTTCATTGTTGTTATGTAAGTTCATAAAATATAGACTTTCAATTCTATCTATGTGGTATAAGAGTAGCAATGAAATTAAATCTTACATAAATTATAGATAGTATATGGTTTTTCTCAAAAGATAGTATATGGTTAACAAGCTTGAGTTGAACATTTTTACTTTCCATGATGACTACGAAGTAAAGAGCCATCAAAATCAAATTGAGAAAATATAACTCCATACAGCACCTCCACTTGAAAAAATAGAAGTTTTTCGAAATAAACAAACAATATTGTAGGAAAATATTTTCAATTGCAGGCATTAAACAAAAAGAAGAATAAAAGACAAAATCAAACACCATAGCATATACTTTTTCAGAAAGAATTCAAGCCTTTCCTGTAGCATTTCAAACAACTAATTAGACCTCAATTGCATCAACTCTTCATCAAATGACAATTTGGGAACACAAAAGCCAGTTGGATTACGTCATATCTACCTTCTCAGAAAATGCCCTGAAAATATTCGCCTCATCTCACAATTGTTCTCTTAGATCAAATTGCTAATTTGCTTAATCATGAGAAACAGCTTGACATAATTGTAGGTATCACAAAACAATGTGTTGCACAAACACATCGCTCAATCCGGTCAAACATTCGGAAAAACACATGGATAAATATAATCAACACTTGAACAACGATTCCAAAAAAAACAAAAACATACGGAGTATAAATTACGTGAAGTACGAGAAGCAATTAAACAATACCACGAAGGGAATACGATCAGATTCTTCCCCTCGAAACGGATTATGCAACTCAGGAGACAACGGCGATTTGAAGAACAGAAATTCCGAATATGAATTGCAAATTGCCGTACGATATCGCACCAGCAAACATTTCAGTCCTTGGAACTTAGATCATTCCCAATCATGTCCCTAGGTACAAATTTTTGCATCATTACCATCATCAATAACAAATTACATATTATTATCAATTTACTCATCTACTCCTCAATCATCTTTATTTAATTCAAATATTACTATTTTAAAATATTTAATTTATCCAAATCACCTAATTCATATTCAATATTTATTTTAATTCAATAATTTTTAAATGTATTTTTCTTTATTTTATTTTTAAATATATTAATTTGTATAAATAATTAAATAAAATAAATATTTATAATTAATATTAAATTTTTAATTAAATAAATTTTAAATGTATTTTTCATGAAAAAATAGTACAATAAATTAATGATAATTTTTGTTCAAAATTGTGGTAAATAAATTGCACTTTTATTGAGAATTGAATAACGAGTACAACAAGTTAAAATAAACCACAACAATACATGAAAAGAAAGAGATAATTAAATTAAATTTTGCATCTAATTTTGGTAACGTGCCCAAATGTGCTCAATCAAGTCCAATCGAAGTTGTTGATGCATTTGCTTATCATGTAGTTGAGCTGAGCGTCTCTTCTTGTGATTCAATAAATCCACCGATGGGGCCTTGAAATATCTCCGGGGTTGTATTATTGATATCATTCGGTTCCTCCGACCAGTTGGATGTTGTATCCCCCTCATCCTCAATTATCATGTTATGCAAAATAATGCATGTGTACATGATATCCTTCAAGTTATTCTGATACCAAAAACGTGAGGGTCCTCGAATCATCGTCCAACGAGCTTGTAAGACCTCGAATGCCCTCTCGACATCCTTTCTTGCATCCTCTTGCATTTTCTTAAAACAAATTTCTCTTAGGATCAGAAGGACACTGAAAACTCTTGACAAAAGAAGCCCATTCAGGATAGATTTCATCCGTAAGATAGTATCCTCTGGTATATTGTCTACCATTCATTGTGAAGTTAATCTCTGGGCTAATCTCTTTCAAAACGTCGCTGGAGAGAAGGCTTTGATTAAGCACGTTGATACATTTCTTGAGGATGCATGTGGGAATGAGTTTGCATGTAAGGATTCGTGTGATGGCTAGGATGAAAATATAAATTGTGGGGACGAATGTTTGGATTTTGAGGATGAAGATTTAAATTTTGAGGAGGGGGTGTGGAATTTTGGGGACGTATATATGAATCTTGAGATAATGAATTATTTTCTGAATTGGAAGATCAAAACCAATTCGACCAAGAATTATTATTCATTTTCGAATTTCGAGTTAATGATAAATGTAATTGGAAGGGTGTTTGAAAATAGTTGTGTAAAGATCTATTTATAGAGTAAAATAATAATGGTAATATTTTTTTAAATTATATCGATATGTATATATATATATATATTTGTGTGTCCAACGGTTAGTTATTAAAAAAAGTAAAAAAAAATTATATGTATAATATATTTGTTTCAATTTGTAACGGGAAAATATATATATATATATCAAAAGGAAAAAAATAGATATACATATATGTGTGTAATGGTCAATTTTTGGAAAAAAAAAGGAACAAGACAAATGAAATTGGGCCCACAAGTCATTGCTTTTCAATTTGTATACCGTGTGAATTATTTGAACCTGAACCTTCTCTCTCCTAAATTACTCATGTTTCCCAAATAGTGTACCCAAAAATGTTTGGGTGTAATTAAGTTCCACGTCAGATTTGCACCTGTCGTTGGGAATGCTCTTAGCAGGTTAATTGAAATGAAAACGTCCCTGTTTTTCAAGTCGCGTTTTTCAGTAATTATTCATTTAAATTTCGTAATAGAAAAAAATATATCTATGTCACGTTTTAAAAGGAAATTCTCTGTCATAACAATTTTTTATTTTTTTTGAAAGCAGTCATAACATTTTTTATCACCAGAGCACCTTGTAATTCAACTGCATATTTAAAATATGCAAATTAATTTTACTAAAATGGTAACTTATATGTAATGGAATAAAAAATTTATGTTCGGTGTAAATAAATTATAATATTGTATGTTTTGGTGTAAATTATTTATATATAAAGTTTTGATAGTAAAGAAATCCAAAATTTCCTTCATTTCGTTATATCCTTTAATTTAAAGATAAGCATTGTCTAAGAGCATTCCCAAAGGAGTACTACATCTTGCATTACCTCTACATGTAGTGTAAGATGGTGCTCCAACGGAGCACTACAATTTAGACTACATTAATGTAATGTAAGATTCAAAAATACATGTAGAGGGGTACTATTCATCACACTACATCTTTTCTTTTTTTTTTGTTTTCATTTACTTTTAATGCAATTTACATTTTATTATTTTTTTCTTTTCATTATTATTATTTGTGAAAATTATTATTTATTACATTTATACAATATAAAATTATTTTAAACTAAATAATAAAGTTCTAGATAAATAATTAAAACACTCAAAATACAATAAACTAAAATACATAAATCATAAAATAAATTACATAGTTATAATTAAATCGCATGATTAATGCATTAAAATACATAAAATGCTAAAACAAGGTACATAATTCATAATTAAATCACACAAAATACGTGCATAATCATGCATAATATGATAATTGAAGATGGGCCGAGATCTTGATCTTATGATTGAAGAAATTGCATTAGAGGTACCACCCCAATATAGAAATGGTGGACAATGATGTTGGGGAATAAGTTGCGCATGAGATCTATTACAGGTGAATATTTAAATACAAATTTAATTCTTATAATTATTACTAGCATGAATTAATCCTATATTAATTCAAATAATAATCAACAACATATCATGCATATAATTAATTCACGTAAAACCTCTGCAGCGTGCGAATTCTCGAGTTTACGTGAGCGTTACCTCTTGGGATAGCGATGATCTGGTGATTAGACTAACCAAAAGTACTTCCCAAGTATTCCCTTAATCCTTGTTATTCATTATCCGGTTGGTAGGACACTTGTGAACAATTAACAAAAAGGAAAATAAATTATGTTGCACCACCTTTGTAGATTTACTAATTTTTTCAAAAGACATGGAATTGTCTTGGGAATGAAAAAGAATCATCCCTATTTATAGAGCTCAAGTGGTCGAAAATTTTGGCAAAAATAATGTGGGAAAATATTTTTTGATCTCCAAAAATCTTGAATATATCTCCTATATTCTTTTTCCCATAATTATAATATTCCACAAAATCCCACCTACTTCTTTGTTATGGGATATTTTTGAAAATAATGGACAAGATTCCAAGATTTGGATCTTCTTGAATTTATGAGATATTCTTGTATTTCCAAAGAAATACATATCTTCCATAATATCTTTTCAAGAAAATCAAGAAAATCTTTCTTGCCCTTTATCTTTCAAAAATTTTGAAATTTTCTTATAAATAACCAAGTGGGAGATTTCTTGAATTTAATGAGATAATCTTGTATTCCAAGAATACATATCTTCATTCCATAACAAAATTCAAAGAAAATCTTTCTCCCCTTTTATCCATAATTTTTGAAATAAATGAGGAAAAATAAGCAACAATATTTATTTTATTTTAAACACATTTTTTAGGTTATTGGACTATATGTTGGGCTACTCGAGGGGCCTTTAGGAGAATTAAGATTGGATCTTCCATGGATCTTGAATTATCAATATTGAGCCACAATATTATTCAAGCCCATAAATATTAATTAATCCACTACATAATTAATATTGCACTATTCATCTTAACCCATATTACGATCAATATGGCTCCGGTTATTATTTCCGTGTTTAAGATTATCTAGCCCATTAATTAATTCAAGCCCTTTTGAAATAGCTTTCCGTTAATTAATATCTTTTGTTCTTGGTCGAGAAACGGTTCAACATTATTATCCATACGGAAAACTAATTCCACTTGCAAGATTTTGTATGATAAAACTTATGAACCTCCAAAGGGGCGTCGAACAAAGCGTGCTTGCAGCACGATTGTCCATATTAAATCTTAGCAATCACATGTGACCAATAATATTGACCAAGATAAAAAGTATTGAATCTCGTTGATTCTCTGCCCATGATAAGTCAAAACAATAGTTACCAATCACCGTGATCCTATTTAAGGAAGCGAAGATTAAGAAATAACGAACCAGGTATAATTCTTCCTTGTTCGATTACGAAGAATTTGTCCTCTGTAGGACCTATTCGATTATCATCGATCATGCACTAGTGTAATCTCTTGGTCAAGACAAGTCAATCCCGAGGCCTTACACTTCAACCTTTCACGATGTATTGTTCATTTCCATCTAGGTCGTGAATGGCGTATTTTTTTAGTTACAAAAGTGCATTAATTTAATCTTACGTGATCTGGTATCACTAAATTAACTACAATGTAACACGTCACGATTTATTGAGCAGTTATCGCGATAAATATATGTAACATTCGATAATATTTAAAGCATCAGTGATAAACAATTTATTTCAGTAAATAAGTCCGAAATTCAGTTTTGATTATACAAAGTAAAATCATACTTTCCAGTATAATCCCAACAAATGATAGTTCCTCCTTTCAAGCATTTGTTACTCGATATAGAAAAATTAGAGACAAATATGCTCACATTGCACTTCGAAATGCATTGATTGATCATTTGTGGGAGGAGTAATCTAACTCGGAGGCCTAGATAATTGTTATTGTTATCGTGTGTATTTTTTTTTACTTTGAAGTGTTATTGTTATATTTTTAATATGTGTGGTTGTATTTTATCATGAAATTTAATTTAATGTCATTTTTATAAATTTTGTCTTTTTATATACATAAATATGTAATAAAAAAATAACTATATTTGATAATAAGAGTATAAATTTATTAAGTCATGTATAATGTATTAATTAAGTTTAGATTGTATAATTTAATTTAATAAAAAATAATATATATAGTGTAGAATGTAGCGCATAATGTAGCGCCTACGATTGAAGACAAAATTAAATGTAGCGCGAACTTAACACTACACTAGTGCAACTTTTGCACTAGTGTAGCGTCAACGGTTGGGAATGCTCTTAACATAATATTAACTTGGTGCAATTTTTCTTTTTGAATTTGTGTTCATTTCTATAAGAGCATCCACAATGGATGGATGAAAATTCAGGTTGGGATATTTTAGTTTTGATGAATTATGTCAAAACATTATCAACTTGTGTTATTTAAGCTAATCTCTAGGATAACAAGTTGAGGGGAGCGAGAACAAGTTAAGGGGAACTCATGAAATTAGGCGAAGATGATCAAGATCGGAGGAGAATTGCGGAGCGAGTGTCGAGATCGGATGGTAGGATGAGTTAAAGTTAAGCGATGGTTTGAAACAAAATCAGAATAGAAGAAAAGTTAAGTCAGCTGATCAGAAGAATCAGAAGATGACCTGATCAGATGGATCTGGGATCAGAAGATCAGATGACCAGAACAGACGAACAGATCAGAAGAAGAGGTTGTTGATCAGAAGAGGAGCAGTATGAGATTATTCCGAGATCGAGGCGTGTCGATCAGATGGGTATCTTTGAAGTAACTGAATGATATCTTTGGAATCGATAATGTGGCCGACCGATCAAAGTAGAAGAAATCGAAAACCTAAATCGAAACAACATCGAAAAGCCGTATCTTGCATACCGATCAAAGTACCAAATCGAGAAGAGACGACGAATAAAAAATGTGTATTGACCGATGTCCTCAGAAGGCAAGTCATCTAAAGACATGTTCACTGAGAACTAGAATATTGATGATCGATAGCATGAAATAGTGATCCGAGGGTCGAGAGGTCTGATGACTGAGGAAGTCGGGGATGTCTCTGTCAAGAGAAAACTCAAAGAAGCCCGAAACAAGATATGCTGATCGGACAAAATCCATTTGAAGAAAGTCTGTTGAGTCGAGAATCCACAGGTCCAAGGCTTTGAGTTCGAAGGCGGATCGAAATCACGAAGATTATAGCCGTTAGATTCAGCTGACGCGGACCAATGAGAGGAAGACAACCAGCCTGAAAAAGCTGTAGAAGCTACAGAATAGTATGAATTTGAATGTGACTCCATCCAACGATAACATTCAAATCCACACTATAAATACAAGTTCTTCCTTCATTATTTAGGCGTGAAATCGTGAAAAACACCATTGAGCTCTGAGAGTCAAATCATCCGACATTTCCACCAGAGAACAACGAAGCGAAATGTTGGGGTTATATTGAAAAGTATGTTTTTACTTTGTATAACCAAACTGAATTTCTTATTTATTTTACTGAAATAAATTATTTATCACATGTTGCATTAAATATGAATGAATGTTATATATATTTATTGCATACGGATTCGATAAAATCGATGCGTGTTACGTTGTAGTTAATTTGGTGATACCCGGATCACGAGAAGATCAAATTACGCATTCCTGCGTGACTAAGTACAAATTCCACAAACCGGATGGAAATGAACAACCCATCATGAAAGGTTGAAGTGTAAGACTCGGATTGGCTTGTCTTGACCAAGGGATTACACTAGTGCATCTGATCTTGTTGAAAATGACCTCTGAGGAGAATAAATTCTTGACCTTTGAATATATAAAATTAGACCTCGGTGGTGCGTTATTTCTTAATCTCCGTTCGCTTAAATAGGATCGTGTGAAATTAATAACTATTGTTTTGACTTATGATGAGAAGAGAATCAATGTGATTTGATACCTTGTATCTTGGGCAATATTATTAGTTACATGGCGATTGCTAAGATTTATCTGGGAGAATGGTGTGCAAAATCTGACTTGCTTGATTTGTCCCCTTGGTGGGCTCAAAATCTTTATCATACCAAATCTTGCAAGTGGAAATTTATTTCCGGTATGGATAATAATGTTGAGTTGTCTTTACTCCAAGGACAAAAGATATTAATTAATATAAAGTATGTTCAGTGACTTAATTAATTAATGGACTAAGATAATCTTAAGCGCGGGGAAATAATGATAGGGAACCATATTATTGTGAAGTCGTAATGTGGGTTAAGATGGATAGTTCAATATTAATTTTATAGTGGAGTAAATTAATATTAATGGGCTTGAATAATATTTTGGCTAAATATTAAAGTTTCATATCCCATTGGAGGTCCAATCTTAATTCTCCTAAATGCCTCTCAAATAGCCCAAACTAAAGTCCAATTAATGAAAAGGAGAAGAAAATATTTTGGCTTATTTTTCCTATATTATTTTTGAAAATATTGGGTAGGAAGAGAAAAAGGTTTTCTTGATTTCTTGGAAAGATTTTATGGAATATGTATTCTTGGAATACAAGATTATCCCATAAATTCAAGAAAAGTCAAAGATCTTATTTCTTTCCTAACTAATTAGAATTTTCGAAAATTCCCTTAATATTAGGAGGTGGGATTTTGTGGAATATTTTAAATATGGAAAAATAATATATTTGATATATTCAAGATTTCTTGGAGATCAAGAAAAAGATTTTCCCCGTCGTATTCTAGGGCAAAAATTTTGAACCCCTTAGTATTATAAATAGGGATGAATTTTTCATCCCCAAGTCTTTTCATGTGTTGAAAAAATTAGAAATCCACGAAGGTGGTAGCCAAAATTTTTCTTTTCTTTTAAAGATGAAAATCGTTCATTGATAATCCTCCCACCGGATTGCGTTCGTGGACGTGGGACATATTTGAGAAAATACTTTGGGTTGATCCATCATCTCGAGAGGTTATCTCTAGAGGGTTAGTATTTCACGTAGTTCTAGATTCCGCATGCTTAGGTTTTACGTTGAAATACGTGTATGCGTATGATGCTTATTAGTTCATTAATTATTATGTTGAATTGAATTAGGATTAATTCATGTTAGTAATTAATTGATTAATTTAAATATGTATTTAAATTCACCTCAAATAGATCAAGGCACCCCAATTTCCCAACATAAGTGGGTAGTGGATCTGGATCCTTGATCATGTTTGTTTTCACGTTATAGGGGTTCAAGCGGACCCGACAACTTAGTGGAAGAGATCCTCGTCACACGCTAAGCGTCTTCTGAGAGTGGCAAAATTGAAGTAGTGTGAGGCGTGCACTGTCTTTTTGAAGACAAGAGTTTAATTTTAAGAGATGTTCTTTATGTTCCCATTTTTTGTAAAAACCTTATTTGATTTCAAAACTATTTGTTGATGGATATTCTTTTGTTTTAATGAACATATTCTTTTTTTTTAAATAGCGATGTGGTTATCGTCATGGAACATTCTGGGAACAATCTCTACATTATTAAATGTGCACATCACACACAATGCATCATATAACTCATCTACTATTTATTCAAAAGGAAACGTTCAACCAATGTGAGCGAGACACTTCTTTGGCACCTAAAAGATTAGGTCATATTAATCCAAAAGGATCGAAGGTTGGTGCAAGATGGTTCATTGGAGTCTTTCTGGTTGAACCATTTCCAACTTCGAATCATGTTTGGAGGGTAAAATGACCAAGAGGGCATTTGGAGCCAAGAGGGCTTAATCTTGGAAAGTGTTGGAGATCGTCCCACCCGATGTATGTGGTCGATCCAAATCAAAGCAAAAGGAAGGCATTTCTGAGTATTTCATTACGTTTATCGATGATTACTCACTCTATGGGTACATTTTCCTAATGAAGCATAAATCGAGACCTTTGATAAATTCAAAAATTTAAGGCTCAGCGAAGAATCATAAGGAAAAAGAGTATCAAGTTTTTACGATTCGATCGTGAGCGAATACCTCGGCGATGAATTCTTAAACTACTTATCGGAAGAAGGATTGCATCGATTAGTTTGCCCGGTACCCCTCAACAAAATGGGGTTGCGAGCGAAGAAACATAACACTTCTAGAAATGGTAAGATCGATGATGAGTTATCTTGGTTTACCAAAATCGTTTTGGGGTTCGCCTTGCAAACAACGGCTTATATTATGAACTTAGTGCCATCCAAATCGGTTCCAAAAACCCCTAGGGAGTTGTGGGCGGGCGAAAGCCACTTAGGACACATGAGGACACAGGGGTGTCCAACATCGTGTTGGATAGGGAAGCGAAATTGGATTCACGTTAGGAATTAAGGTTGTTTATAGGATACCCCCAAGCGAAGGATGCATGTTCTATGGTCCCGAAGATCAAAAAGGTAAGTAATCAATACACCTTTTATATTTTTGGAAGAAGACTATATGAGCGATAAAAAGCCTAGAAGCGAGATTACCTTGGAAGAACTTAAGGGGCCAACTCGTTTGCCAATTGTGCAAGAAAGACATACCACGCGTCACACCTACACAATCGGAACCTCTTCGTGGTGGGAGGGTTGTCAAACAACAGGAGATTCTTAGGGATCGGAGAGTCCTCGGACTTGATCTCGGGAGAAGAATCAGATCCATGGTCCTACATGAAGCGATCCAAGACAAGGATCGACATCTTGGCAAACAACAATGGAAGCGAGATGGGTTCAATGGATCCGCAATAAAAGTGTGGGGAGCTAGTTCGAACCACTTAATGGGGTGAAACCCGTTGGATGCAAGTGGGTATATAAGAAAAAAAGGGACCAGGACGGGAGGTTGAAACCTTTAAAAGCGAGACTGTAAGTGGCGAAAATTACACTTTCGAAAGAAGGATCATCAATATGAAACCTTTTAAGCCGTAGCCATGCTCAAGTCCATCACGAATTCTCTTGTCGATTGTTGCACATCTAGATTTTGAGATCGACAAATGGATGTAAAACGGCTTTCCTCAACGGAAGTCTTGGCGAAGAAATCTATATGCAACAACCGAAACTTCATTGAAAAAGGCAAGAACATCTGGTTTGCAAGTAAAGAAGTCCATTTATGAAATTTGAAACAAAACATCGAGCTTGAAATCGAGTGTTTTGATCAAGTTATAAAATCCTACGGTTTGATCAAAAGCAGTTTTGAAAGTTATGTGTATAAAAAGCGTGATGGAGCGCCTTGGTATTCTTGGTACTATCGTGGGCGACATCTGCTCGCCGGGAATGATGTAAAGATGTTTATCGAATATAAGAACATGGTTGTCAAAAGCAGTTTGATATGAAGGACTTGGGAGAAGCGGTCCGTCCTAGGGATCAAGATCCTCGAGATCGCCAAAATGATGATCGGACTTTCAAAACTTCATACATAGATACCGTTTTTGGCGATTGACATCTGAATTCGAAAGGCTTTGTACCTTTCGGACATGGAATCCATCTATCGAAAAAAATGTGCCCCAAGACACAAAAGGAAATAGATGACATGAAGGGCATCCCGTATGCTTGGTTGTGGGAAGTCTCATATGCTGCGATGTTGTGCGAGACCCGGATATACAACCCTTTTGTAGGAATAGTTGCAAGATATCAAAGTAACCACAGGAAAAGAGCATTGGGCGGTTAAGAACATTACGAAGTATCTGAAGAGGACCGCAGGACAAAATGTTGGTTTATCAATCGGACGATCTAATCCCCGCCGGTTATCACGGACTCAGTTTCTAATCGGAACATAGACTCAGGAAAATCAACCTCGGGTAGTGTGTTTTGTATGGGGGATAGCCATGGCGTGGAGAAGCGTTTAGCCAATGCATCGCGATTCTACCATGGAAAAGCGAATATGTAGTCTGCGTGAAAACGAAAGAAAGCGGTTTGGTGAAGAACTTCGCAGTGGACTTGGGCGTCGTTAGGATTTACCGATCGATCACGATTTACTATGATAGCGGGGCAGATTGCAAATTCTAGGGAACCAAGAGCCCTGAAGGCGCACAAACACATATAAAAAAATACCATCTTATCGAAAATCATTAAGAGGAGACATAAAATGGGCAAAGATTGCGTCAGAAGACAACCTAAGCGGATCCATTCACAAAGGATCATCTCGAGTACGATTCGAGAGACATGTGGAAGGAATGGGTGTCAAGAGCATTGTCGATCTGCTTTGAGTATAAGTGGGAGAAATATTATTAGGTTAGTGTAGGGTGACATTAGATGTCACATAGAACCTGAGACATGTTATGTAGTATACTTAAAAGCGGACTTTGAGTATAAGTGGGAGATTGTTGGGGTTATCTTGAAAAGTATGCTTTTACTTTGTATAACAAATTGAATTTCTTATTTATTTTTCTTTGAAATAAATTATTTATCACATGTTGCATTAAATATGAATGAATGTTATATATATTTATTGCATACCCGTTCGATAAAAGTCGATCGTGTTCGTTGTAGTTAATTTGGTGATACGGATAACGAAGATCAAATTAACGATTCCTAAGTGACTAAGTACAAATTCACAACCAGATGAAATGAACAACCCGTCATGAAAGGTTGAAGTGTAAGGCTCGGATTGACTTGTCTTGACCAAGGGATTACACTAGTGCATCTGATCTTGTTGAAAATGACCTACAGGAGGATAAATTCTTGACCTTTGAATATACAAAATTAGACCTCGGTGGTGCGTTATTTCTTAATCTCCGTTCCTTAAATAGGATGGTGTGTGAAATTAATAACTATTGCTTTGACTTATGATGGGAAGAGAATCAATGCGATTTGATACCTTGTATCTTGGGCAATATTATTAGTTACATGCGATTGCTAAGATTTAATCTGAGGAGAATCGCGTGCAAAATCTGACTTGTTGATTTGTCCTTGGTGGGCTCAAAATCTTTATCATACCAAATCTTGCAAGTGGAAATTTATTTCGGTAGGGATAATAATGTTGAGTTGTCTTTACTCCTAGGACAAAAAGATATTAATTAATATAAAGTATGTTCGGTGTCTTAATTAATTAATGGACTAAGATAATTATGTAGCGAAAATAATGACCGAGGAGCCATATTATTGTGAAGTCGTAATGTGGGTTAAGATGGATAGTTCAATATTAATTTTATAGTGGAGTAAATTAATATTAATGGGCTTGAATAATATTTTGGCTAAATATTAAAAGCTTCATATCCCATTGGAGGTCCAATCTTAATTCTCTAAAGGCCTCTCAAATAGCCCAAACTAAAGTCCAATTAATGAAAAGGAGAATAAAATATTTTGGCTTATTTTTCCTCTATTATTTTTTTGAAAATATTGGGTAGGAAGAAAAAATATTTTCTTGATTTCTTGGAAAGATTTTATGGAATATGTATTCTTGGAATACAAGATTATCCCATAAATTCAAGAAAAGTCAAAGATCTTATTTCTTTCCTAACTAATTGGAATTTTCGAAAATTCTCTTAATATTAGGAGGTGGGATTTTTGTGGAATATTTTAAATATGGAGAAAAGAATATATTGGATATATTCAAGATTTCTTGGAGATCAAGAAAAAGATTTTCACATCTTATTCCTAGGGCAAAAATTTCGAACCCCTTAGTATTATAAATAGGGGATGAATTTTTCATCCCCAAGTGCAATTCCATGTGTTGGAAAAAATTTAGAAATTCACGAAGGTGGTAGCCAAAAATTTTCTTTTCTTTTAAAGATTAAAATGGTTAGTTGATAATCCTCCCACGGATTAGTTAGGTGGACGTGGGACATATTTGAGAAGGTACTTTGGGTTGATCCATCGTCTCGGATGTTGTCTCTACGAGGTTAGTATTCGTAATTCTAGATTCCGCGTGCTTAGGTTTCACATGAGAAATACGTTATGCATGATTCTTATTCGTTCATTAATTATTATGTTGAATTGAATTATGATTAATTCATGTTAGTAATTAATTGATTAATTTAAATATGTATTTAAATTCACCTCAAATAGATCCGGGCACCCTAATTTCCCAACAAAAATACGCATATATTGAGAGTGTTCTACCTAAATCTAAGAACAAATGTAATATCTTAAACTTAGAGAGATTTTCCCAACCTTAGCATTGAGTCTAAACAAATGTAAGGGAAAATTTCAACCTAGTTGGACACCAAACAATCTTATACACAAATCGAGTGTTAGATTAAGTTTTGTTAATCAAGGAATTTAAGTTAGTTGGACTAACAAAGTGCAGGTATCAGTAGAACTCATTAAACATCTAAAGCAATTCAACAAGGAGATAAGTCCGAGAGAGTGAAAACTTATTAAACATATATGTATTGTGTTGGACTAACATGTTAAACTAAGTCCAGTTGGTTAAGTTGGTGCCCCTGCTGATAGGGAAGAGTGGATGTAGGAGTTGGACTCCGAACCACTATAAAATCGTGTGTTCTTTATTGTTTTATGTTCTTACTTGCCATATGCATTTGATTATAAGCAAAACACATGGTTTAAAGAAAAAAAAATTGCAATTACCTTTCCCTCACCCCTGTTTTATATGCATTACATGATTTTTACACATTTCATGGGTTTTTCACGGGACCAACAATTCATCTATCCATTCATCCACTCACTCTTCTAAATATTATCTCAACATCACTAATTTTCAAATATTCAGTTGTTTAAATACACTATCACAATGGTTCATTAATCATTCATCAATTCATACATTTTTTATAGGTCTCACTATCACCCTATTTGTACTTACTTTTTTTGCAAAAAATATTTTCTCTCTCCATCCATATGTTTGAATGAATGACACTCTTTCTTCAATTTAAAAATCATTCACAGTAATTTTAAACATCAACTTTCATTTATTCAATGTTTAAACACTTTTTGAATTGATCCTTGTTAATGTTCTAACAATGAGATTATCTTGGCAGATCCGTAAAAAAAAAAAAAAAAAATCAAGATGTTTTTATATTTTTAAGCAGATGTGGCATAAAAGTTTTTCTTTTTTCTCCAATGTGTGACTCACGAATTAATGTCAAATGTTTACATTATGATAACTCTAACTAGATCGATCGTTTTCTACCACTTTATTATTTGTTTTCCCAAAATTTAACAAAAAAGTTTATGAGCTATGACCGTATGACAACCATTCGACACATTAAATACATATTTTTAACATAAAAAAAACATTTATGTTAAATATTTGAATAAAATCAACAAAATTAATGTTGAACATATATTTTAGTGTATAAAATTATTCTCAATATATAAATATTATACATTTTCATATTTTACCAAATTATATTAATAAATGCAATATATAGTTAATTATTGACTTATTATTACAGAGTAAAAGTCAAAATTGAATTACTATAATAAATTCACTTTTATGCATTGGAATGAAAGTCAAATTAAATTAATTAGAGAAAATGATAAGGAGGTGCGAGATTTCAACCATCATGTCAGGTCTAAAAAATGTACTCCCCCTGTCCTGTACTTAATTGCTCATTTCTTTTCGGCACAAATATTAATGAGAAAAATATTTATTAGTATTTAAAGAGATAAATTGACTATTGTTTGAGAGTATTGTAGTCCTTTCTATTTTATTATTAAGTAGACGACTTTTTGTAGGTAAAAATAATGACATGAGATGTAATTTTTAGTTGTTGGAGGGAACAATTGAAAAGTGTGTAGTTGATTTATTGTCTTTTATAAAATGAGTAAACAAGTATGAGATGAACCGTTTGAAAAAAAGGGTAAACAAGTATGAGAATGAGGGAGTATAACATTACTAAGAAGTGCAAATTGTAGTTAAATTACCCAACATACCCCCAAAGCTCAAATCACTAAATAAACTCTCTCATTCTCCTTTTTTTTTTTTAGTAGGGCCGAGTCGTCGTCCGATCTGAGACCAAAAAATTTATCGACTTTTAGGGGCCCACAATTCTACATATATGCATATATATATAATTTTATAAGTTTATACTTGCAAAATTATTGATATATTGTTAAATGTCTTAGTGGAATTCTATTTTGTCAGAGTTCGAGTTCCAACTTTGCAAATCTTTAATTTATTTTAAAAATAAAATTTAATCACCACAAGTCAACAACTGTTTTAATAGTAATAAATTTTGTTTCGAAATAATTATTATTTTTTGCTATATTTTTAATTATTATCATTATAATTTTACCTAGAAATCAATTTATTATGGAAAATACATTTTTCCTTAAAAAGCCCTCTTCTCTTTTATTTTCATTGGAAGAAAAAATTATCAAAATTTTATGTTTCTTATTTTATACAAACCTCAAAAGTGACAAACAACTAATATGAACCAATGGAATATATTGCATGCACATAATAAAATCTTTTCAAACCTTTCATTTCATATTAAACTGTCATTAGTTATTATTTAACTTTCAAATTGTGAAACATAGTCAATCTGTATAATCTTTTAATTCATATATTATAAGATTATGAAATTCGAACTTTAAAATCATTTCGTTCTAAAATTTCTGGATCGGTGCGCATTCACTTCTCTTTTCTCTCTTGCTCAACCACAAACAATAACTCCCTACCAACCCAAAATTCAACCACCACTACCACTATCATCTCCTACACGCTGCCGCCGCTACCATCACTGCCAACTGCGGTGGAGATTGAAGTTGGTACAGACGTCGATAAAGCAACCACCACCGCCAATGCCACCGTCATAGCCGTCGCCACTGCCAACGCTCGAAGAAGTAGATCCGTGCCCAGATCTGCGATAGCGATATTGACTCTCTTTATCTCTTCAAACACCCACCACCATTGCCGCCAATGCCCCACCACCACCATCAAAGCAAATCCATTTTATGTGCAATGTTTGGTTCACTTTTTTGCTATTTTTTATGTATTCTTTTATTGTTTGTTCTTAGGAGGAAAAAAGAACTTTTGGAGGTAAGATCTTTGCATTTTGTGAATGGAAATAAGGTAGTGACAAAATCGGTTCTTGATAGTGTTCTTGTTTATTTCAAATTTTCAATGGCTTAATTGCTCTGATTTTTTGCTCAATTAGTGATAGTTAAAAAATGAAATCCTTTTTTAAAATGTACATATTCTTTTTTTTTTTTTTAGGGTATATGATGGGCTTATGGAGGAAGCAAGGCGACATAGTTTTTGTAACAGAGAATATGTGTTCAAATTTATGGCATTAACGTTGTTTATAGGGCATTTTATTACAATATTATGGTATTAACACCGATTATGTATTGTGGGATGTAGTGAATTATATGGAAGCAAGGCGACATAATTTATGGGTTTTTATTTTTTATTTTTATGCATATGTTCATGAAATTATACATATGTTTGTGTATTTCATACATATGTGCATGTTGAAGATATTTCAATTTTTTGATTTAGAAGATGATATATGTTGTGACATGGATAAACCCGACCTATGGACAAGTAGTGAAGTTGTCAAATGCATGGCATGTGATCGGATGAAGCGGCTCGAAAGTCTAAAAGATTAGATGTCCTCGAAATCCGGATGATCAAAAGACCGGATAGTCCTTTGCTCTACCATGCCTGCGATCGACTTACTTTCGGAAGTCGTAAGGGCGACATGTCGCGATCGGTGACGATAAAGCGACTTGGAACAAGAACTCCACAAGCCGGAGGTCATGAAGTCGCAGATTCTTATAGTTAAGAGAAAGCGCTTAGCAAGCGCGAGATCCGCCCTTGAAGTTAGGTCCCTAAATGGCCAGCCAGACATTAACTCTGATGACCATTGACTGAGACGGTGAATTCTCGGCCCGATGTTGGGATTATCTTTGGAAAGTATGTTTTTTACTTTGTATAATCGGCCCGAATTTTCGGACTTATTTACTTAAATAAATTGTTTATCAATGATGCTTTAAATATTATTGAATGTTACATATATTTCTTTGCATAAGCTGTTCAATAAATTAAATGCGTGTTACATTGTAGTTAATTTAGTGATACGGATCACGAGAAGATTAAATTAATGGTCCTTGTAACTAAAAATGCGTTATTCACGACCTAGATGGAAATGAACAACCCCATCGTGAAAGGTTGAAGTGTAAAGGCTCGGTTGGGCTTGTCTTGACCAAGAGATTACACTAGTGCATGGTGATCCTTTGAATAGGACCTCTGGGAGGATAAATTCTTGAGCCCGAACAAGGAAGAATTAGACCTCGATGGTTAGTTATTTCTTAACCTTAAATCCCTTAAATAGGATCACGTGGGATTGGTAACTATTAACTTTGACTTATCATGGGTAGCGAATCAATGAGATTCAATACTTTTTATCTTGGGCAATATTATTAGTCACATGTGATTGCTAAGATTTAAAAGCGAAGAATGGTGTTAATGCAAAGTCTTTTGTTTGATTTGCCCCCCAGGGAGGTTCATAAAGCTTTATCATACCAAATCTTGCAAGTGGAATTAGTTTTAGGTATGGATAATAATGTTGAACCGTTCCTTGACCAAGACAAAAGATATTAATTAATGGAAAGCTATTTGGTGGCTTGAATTAATTAATGGGCTAGATAATCTTAAACCGCGGAAATAATGACCCGAGCCATATTAGTATAATATGGGTTAAGATGGATAGTGCAATATTAATTATGTAGTGGGATTAATTAATATTTATGGGCAATTATATTGTGGCTCAATATTAGATATTCAAGATCCGTTAGAAAATCAATCTTAATTCTCCTAAAGGCCCGCAGGTAGCCCAACATATAGTCCATTATGGAAGATATGTATTTCTTGAAATACTGAAATATCTCATAAATTCAAGAAAGATCCAAATCTTGGTTTCTTGCAAGCCTATATTTTGAAAATAATCCATACAAATAGAGTGGGTGGAATTTTGTGGAATATTATAATTATGGGAAAAAAAGAATATAAAAGATATATTCAAGATTTCTTGGAGATCAAAAAAAGATTTTCCCACATTGTTTTTTGGCTACAATTTTTTTCCACCCGATATCTATAAATAGGGATGATTCTTTCATTCCCAAATACAATTCCATGTCTTTGGAAAAATTAGTAAATCCACGAAGGTGGTGCAACATATTTTATTTTCCTTTTGTTAAATGGTTCACAAGAATTCTTCCACCGGATAGTAGAGCGAGGGCTAAGGAATACTTGGGAAGTCCTTACGGTTGATCTATTCACCACACCGTTGCCATCCCGAGAGAATGCGTTCAAAACTAACTTCGTAAAATTCCCCGTCGTGGGTTTTATGTGAATTTTTTATATGCATGATATGTTGTTGGATTATTATTTGAATTAATATAGAATTAATTCATGCTAGTAATAATTAAAAAATTAAATTTGTATTTAAATATTCACCGAATAGATCTGTGCAACTTATTCCCCAACACGAGGGATTGAAGCATAATTTATTGCTTTTCCTTGTGTAATTTTCCGCCCTGAAAGGAAATCTTTGTATAAATAGGCCACCGCGGCCTCATTAGAATAGGTTGGCATATCTTAGTGTTCTGGCATAAATCATAGTGAAATACTTACGGCATCGGCCCCAGGACATAGTCTTATTCATAGACGAACTAGGTCACCAAATTTTGTCTCTTTTACTTGTTTGATAGATCTGACGGTATATTCTACCTGGAATTGTAGGCGGGCACAACAATTGGTCTGATCCCGGGAAGCTTTTCTCTTGATTGTTCAAAATTCTTGGAAAAACCCTTTCTTTTCGCCTTTTTCAACAATGGTGATCAACCAAACGACGCCACCATGTATAGAGTGACATTAAATGGTGGTGTCCGCTTCTCCCCGAGTCCCTTAGTGACTCGCCAGGTGGCCCCGCCACCGCGATTGAAGTGGAACCTCATTGCACCTTCGGAGGACGCAAATGCCGTCATGGCTATCCTAACAAGAGATTACCTTTATCCTTTAATTCTTCAACTTTAGGCCAAAAGGAACATCATGAATTTGGAACCTCCAATAAATAAACTTGATTGGAGGACGATCGGCAGCCAATTGGCCTACCAGCGTCTAGTCTGCTTGAGACACAGGAACTCGCGAGCAAGCCCCAATTAAAGACCACGGTTTTGAACAAACGTGTTGGTCGCCTCGAAGATCCGGAGGAGCACAAAAAAACTGGGTGGGTGTCGAGAATGAGGCTCGTTTCATCAGCCTCGGAATGAAGAGCAGTGGAATGTAACCTCGTTATGCATGATCAACACCGCACCATAATGAGGTGCCAAAGGGATCGATTGTCCATCATGGCGATGGGCGAAAAATTTCAAACTAGTGATCCTCGTGGCGCTCGAGTCGCAAAGATTGGCTCGAACAATCCAACAATTGATGGAGCAACATGGAGAATCGGAATGGGGTGATAAAACCGACGACCTCGTTGTCCATGTTTGGGATTATCTTTGAAAAAGTATGCTTTTACTTTGTATAATCAAAAGCTGAATTTCGGACTTATTCTTTGAAATAAATTGTTTATCAATGATGCTTTAAATATGATTGAATGTTATATATATTTCTTTGCATAAGCTGTTCAATAAATAAATGCGTGTTACTTGTAGTTAATTTAGTGATACCCGATCACGAAGATTAAATTAACAGGTCCTTGTAACTATAAATCGCCATTCCATTCCTAGATGGAAATGAACAACCATCGCGAAAGGTTGAGGTGTAAGGCTTCGAGTTGGTTTGTCTTGACCAAGAGATTACACTTAGTGCATGGTGATCTTGCGGCGAATAGGACCCTCTGGGGAGGATAAATTCTTGAGGCGAACAAGGAAGAATTAGACCTCGGTGGATCGTTGTTTCTTAACCTTAGTCCCTTAAATAGGATCACGTGGGATCGATAACTATTGCTTTGACTTATCATGGGTAGTGAATCGGAGAGAGATTCAATCGTGCTTTTATCTTGGGCAATATTATTGGTCACATGTGATTGCTAAGATTTATCTGAAGAATGGGTGTGCAAAATCGCTTTAGCTTGATTTGCCCCTTGGGAGGTTCATAAGTTTTATCATACCAAATCTTGCAAGTGGAATTTGTTTTTAGGTATGGATAATAATGTTGAGCGGTTCCTCGACCAAGGACAAAAGATATTAATTAATGAAAAGCTATTTGGTGGCTTGAATTAATTAATGGGCTAGATAATCTTAAACCACGGGAAATAATGATCAGGAGCCATATTGACTATATATGGGTTAAGATGGATAGTCTTGATATTAATTATGTAGTGGGATTAATTAATATTTATGGGCTTGAATTATATTGTGGCTCAATATTAGATATTCAAGATCCATTAGAAGGTCGAATCTTAATTCTCCTAAAGGGCCCACAGTAGCCCAACATATAGTCCAATAAGCGAAAAGATGATTAAAATAAAATAAATATTGTTGCTTATATTTCCTCATTATTTTTAAAATTATGAATAAAAGGGAGAAAAGATTTTCTTTGAATTTTGTTATGGAATGAAGATATGTATTCTTGGAATACAAGATTATCTCATTAAATTCAAGAAATCTCCCACTTGGTTATTCATGGTGAGATTTTAATTTTTTTGAATATTATGGGCAAGAAAAGATTTTCTTGATTTTCTTGAAAAGATATTATGGAAGATATGTATTTCTTGAAATACAAGAATATCTCATAAATTCAAGAAGATCCAAATCTTGGATTCTTGTTAAGTAATTTTCGAAAATTATGTCCATATATATAGAGGAGGTGGGATTTTTTGTGGAATATTTTAATTATGGGAAAAAGAATATATGGGATATATTCAAGATTTCTTGGTGACCAAGAAAAGTCTTATCCCACATTGAAAATTCACTAAAAATTTCGTTCACCCTCTCCTATAAATAGGGGATGATTAGTTCATTCCCAAGTACAATTCCATGTGCTGGAAATATTAGCAAATCCACATACGTGGTGCAACAAAGTTTATTTTTTTTCTTTTTGTTAATTGTTCGCGAGTATCCTTCCACGGATTGTCGAGCAAGGGCTAAGGAATACTTGGGAAGTCCTTTTGGTTAGTCCGTCCGACCAAAAGCCCTTTGCCGTCCAGAATGCGTTCACGTAAACCCGTAGATTCGCGTCGTGGGTTTTCGTGGTTTTTTATATGCATGATATGTTGTTGCAATTATTATTTGAATTAATATAGGATTAATTCATGCTAGTAATAATTAATGAATTAAATTTGTATTTAAATATTCACCCCGAATAGATCTGTGCGAATCATTCCCCAACAAGCGGTATCGAGCCCTTTGTTTGAGACTCTGAATTTTTTAAATTGTAATTTAATTAAATGGACATTAAATTTGAAATTGGATAGTAGAAGCTATTAGATTTGTTTTGCGGTATCCAATTGTCATGGATTTTAATGTTTTATTTTGCATGCATATAAAGCGTGGTTTTTTAATTGATTAGTTCGGATTTGTTTTTGCCTCGTGAAAAAATCCACGAGTAGACTAGGATTTGTTTGATTTGATCAATGTAATAGACTAGTCTAGATCTAGGTTTATTTATTTTTGTAAATAAATTATAACGGATCGAGGAAAAGATGAAAAATTAAATGGCGAAATCGAACCGGGCGTGGCGTGGCGTGTGGCGTGTATTTATCAGGCGCGTAGCGAGCCCGGGCGGGCGATCTACGAGATCTGCGATCAGCCTTGGTAGTGATCGCGCTCAAGCCCAGCGGACGGAAGCCCGGCCATGTATGGCCTTGTGGCTATTCTTAGAAGTCATGGCCGAGCCGTCATGGCGGCGGTATGAATCTGCTGTGATGGTGTCCTTAAACTCCTTTACCAGCTAGAAAGCGGCAGCAATGTGGCAATCTACCAGGCGGTCTGCGAAACTAAATTTTCCCGAACAATGACGGCGGATCTTGGCGTGCATCCATTACGCTTGGCGTGGCGATTCGAGGCAATATTTTTTAAAGGCGAGCAGTGGGAGAAAGTGAGGCGTGTTTCTTCAAGATCAAGCGAAAAAAAATCAAACCATGACAATTGGATAATTTGTTGCCCAATATGTTTATTTTTTACATTTTTTTTGCTTGATTTATTTGTCTTTATCTTATGCTTTATTTAATTTGTTTAAATGTGTTTGCATGAGGGTTGCCAAATGGAAAAATCTCAACTTCAAAATTACTAAGTATGTTTTTAAATAATTAATTGACAATTTTATTAGGATAATAAAATTGAATTAATTTTGACCTCCATGATTTATTTATTTGTGAATTCTTTTGGAGAAATTCCCCCAGAGACGGTCAAAGATAGGTTTCACATGAATGAATTCCAAGCGGATGATTGTGGGTTATTACTAGTGGCGATGACCCTCCCAGCGAGGCTCGATCAAAGCGAAATAGTAATCATGTATTTAATCATGGTTATTACTTAGGTATAAAATTGATATGCATATACTTCTCCGAAGTCCTGTCGATTTTATATTGGTCAAGTGGGAACCAACTATTAATGTCTGGATATTAAAGGTTTGTAATTGTTCTTGTTTGTAACTTTCTTTGAATGTGTTTAAATAATGACCCACCCAGCGTGGCTTATTTAAAAGCTGTTTTTGAGATGTTGGGTGATGCATGTTCATATTTTTTTGAGATTTTTAAAATATGATGAATGTGATCGAACCTTGTGATATACTTGTCTTTATGCATATAGTTGTTTATTTGATTCGACATATGGGTTACCTTTTAATCCTTTGTTATTATACTTAAAAGTCAATACAATATGTATGGAAACTATATTGATTGGAAAATTATAATTGTCTAGCTGCACAAAAAGCACAAGTGGATTTTGACACACAAAAAATCGGATGAGCCAAGTCCCGACGAGTCAAAACATGCGGGACTCGTCGGATCACCTTCTTGAAATATGTAAATGTCTTTGAAAATGGTGGAGGAAAAACCGTAAGGGATTCGTCCTCAAAATAGATGGCCCATCCCCGAACAAACTTGAGATTACGAGTCTTGATTATGATCTGGAGACTCGGATGAATTTGGTACTTCATTCTCTACTTGAAAAAGGTTTTTTTGAGCATTTTGGCCTCGCTAATAATTTGTTTGCAAACTTTTGGACTCGGCAAAATGATGATAAGGCACCAAACTCAAGCTTTGACGGCAAGTGGTCCGTCTTCATCTTCTAGGCCAAGGGTAAGCAAGATAAAGAAAGGACCAAAGGCCATAAGCAATAAAACTCAAGCTGTTGCCCGAGGCGATGGTAAGATGAGAATGCTTGTTGAGTCGAGGAAAATCGAAAGAGGAAGTGCTTAAAATTGCGGTGAGAGAGGACAATGGAGGTTTTGCTGTTCAACCCCAAAAGGGGCGGAAAGAAAGGTAAATTCTCACACTAGTTGTTGAAACTTGTTTAGCGGCGTATACTTCTCATTAATGGGTGGTTGATCTGAGATCCACTAATCATGTTGGCTTCACGGGTTCTAAATGATCCGACAACGTAGTGGGAGTGAGATCCTCATCACCTTTGGGTAGCGTTACAAAAGTAGAAGACATTGCAATGCTACGTAAGTGGCGGATATTGCAATCTTCGATAATAACGATTATTATTCAATACTACTGTATAGCGGACATTGCAATGCTACATTAGTAGCGATTAAAAGCGATGGGAGAAGTGCACCTATCTTTTGAAGATAAAGTTTTTTGAGATTATCTTTATGTTCCCGGTTTTAGAAAAAATTCACTTTCGGTTTCTAAAATTTTATTAAAGGACACTAAGTTTCTTCTAATAAGAATGACATCATTTTTTGAAATGATGAGTGTATATCTGTTACGGGACATTGATGGAAAATCTCTATCTGATTAGCTGTGCACACCACTCACGAAATGTATCCTATAACACATCAAGCTGTTTTTTTAAAAAAAAAACATTCATCGAGGCGTGAGCGAGACACTTCTTTGGCATCTAAGATTAGGTCATATAAATCGAAAGAGGATCGAGGTTGGTGAAAGATGGTTCCTTTGGGCGTCTCCAAGTTGAATCAAATCGACTGCGAATCATGTTTGGAGGGTAATATGACCAAGATGGCATTTGGAGCCAAGGGAATGGGGCTAAAGAAGTGTTAGAGATCGTTCACATAGATGTGCGTAGTTCAATGTTAACAAAAGCAAGAGGAGGTTATGAGTAATTTTATTGATGATTACTCGAGTACATTTTCCTTATGAAGCATGAATCGAGACCTTTGAAAATTCTAAAAAATTTAAGGCTCAAGCGAAGAATCATATGGAAAAAAGCGTATCAAGTCTCTCGATCGATCGTGGGCGAATACCTCGGCGATGAGTTTTTGAACTACTTATCGATGAAGGATTGTATCGACTCCTTTGCACCGGAACCCCTCAACAAAATGGGGTTTTGCGAAGCAAAAAACATAATTCTTTTGGAAATGGTTAGATCAATGATGAGTTATCACGGATCTTCAAAGTGGATTACGGGGTCATGCCTTGGAAAAACGACTTACATTACGAACTTGGTGCTATCCGTCGGTTCCCAAAACCCCAAAGAATTGTGGACGGACCTTGAGTCTAGTATGAGACACATGAGAACTTTGGGGTGTCCGGCCTCGTGTTGGACAAAGAGAAGCCGGTAAGTTGGATCCTCGATCGAGAATTAAGGTTGTTTTGTAGGATACCACAGGGAACAAAAGGGTGAATGTTCTATAGTTCGAAGATCAAAAGGTGGACATCGCACCCACTTTAGATTTTGGAAAAAAACTATAGAACCAAAAAAACCGAGTGAGATTACCTTAAATGAGCTTAGAGGCAAACCTCGGTCTCCAACTTTACTAGATGATATACCAAGCGATCGTTTTCTGGCAGAACCTCGTTATAGTGGGAGGGTTGTTAGGCATTCGAAGATTCATGGGAATAGGAGAGTCCTCGGACTTGATTCCCCGACAATCGGAACCCATGGACATATAATGAGGCACTCCAAGATATGGATCTGGATTCTTGGCAAGACGACAATGAAAAGGCGATATGGGTTCTATGTTTCATAATAGAGTGTGGGAGCTAGTCGAACCACTTAATGGGAGTCAAACCCATTGGATAAAAGTGGGTATATAAGAGGAAAAGAGGATCAGGACGGGAAGGTTGAAACCTTTAAAAGCAAGGGTAATGGCGAAAGGTTATACTTTCGAAAAGAAAGGGATCGATTATGAGGAAACTTTTTAAGCCCGTAGCCATGCTTAAATCCATCCGTATTCTCTTATCGATTCTTGCTGCGCATCTCAACTTTGAAATCGGCAAATAGATGTCAAGGCGAACTTCATAAAGGAAGTCTTGATAAAGAGATCTATATCTGACAACCCCCCGTGTTTTCATTGAAGCGGGCGAGAACACCTAGTTTGTAAAAGCTCAAGGGGTCCATTCACGGACTCAAAAGCGGGCATCGAGCTTGGAACCAAAGTTTTGATCATGTAATAAAGTCTTATGGGTTTGATCAAAACAAGTTTGAAAGTTATTATTGTATAAAAGCGTGTCGGAGCTGCATTGGTATTCTTAATACTATCGTAGATCACATTGTGATCATCGGGAGCGATGTGAAGGTGTGATCAAGCGTAAGGGCATGGTTTTCAAAAGCGGTTTGATATGAAAGACTTAGGGAAAACCGGACCGTCCTTGGGATCAAGATCCTGAAAAAAAGGATGGTCGGGTTATCATGAAGTTTCATACATAGACACTTTGGTTTTTTTAAGCGATTCAGCATCTGAATTCGAAAAGATTAGTACCTTTGGACTTGGAATCCATCTATCGAAAATGTTCCCTAAGGCGAAAAGGAGATAGATGACATGAAAGGTATTCCTTGTGCTTGGTATGTCGAAAACCTTATGTATGCATTCTTTGTGTCGAGGCCGGGATATATGCTTTTTGCGTAGGCATGGTATGAATATCGAAAACTTCGAAAGCGGATTGGGCGGCGATTAAAACATTACGAAGTTTACGAAAAAGAACTTCGGGATAGAATGTTGATTTATCGATCGGAATACTCAATCCCCATAATTTACATGGACTTCGGATTTCAATCGGATTTAGATTCGAGAAATTATCTGCCTCGGTTAGTGTGTTTCCATTTGGGAAGTGTAGCCATCAAATGGGCGAGTGTGAAGCGAAATGCATCCTTGACTCAACCATGGGACTCGGGTAAATAGGCTGGCTTTGTGAAGCGGTGAAAAGAAGCGGAATTGGGCTCTAGATCTTCTTAGTGGACTTGGATGGTGTTACGAATTTGTCTACAGCAATATCTGTAGGGGCGGTTACAAATTCAAAGAACCCGAAGTCCCGCGAAGTCAAACAAAACACATTAAAGGAAAAGACATCTTATCGAAAATCGTTAAGAGAGAGGATATATATATGTGGCAAAAGATAAGCGTCGAGGGCGACCTAGCGAGATCCATTCACAAAGCGTGCGCCTCTGAATACATTAGAGAGACATGTGAGTGGAATGGGTGTCAAGACCGTTGCCCGATCTGCTTTGAGTATAAGTGGGAGAAATTATTAGGTTAGTGTAGGTGACATTAGATGTCACGGACTACTCGAGGCGTGTTGTAGTATACTTAAAAGCGGACTTTGAGTATAAGTGGGAGATTGTTGGGGATTATCTTTTGAAAAGTATGCTTTTACTTTGTATAATCAAAAGCGAGAATTTCGGAGACTTATTCTTGAAATAAATTGTTTATCATTGATGCTTTAAATATGATTGAATGTTATATATATTTCTTTGCATAAGCGTTCGATAATTAAATACGTGTTACTTTGTAGTTAATTTAGTGATACCGATCACGAGAAGATTAAATTAACAGGTCCTTGTAACTATAAAATGCGCCATTCACGACCTAGATGGAAATGAACAACCATCGCGAAAGGTTGAGGTGTAAAGGCTCAGTTGGTTTGTCTTGACCAAGAGATTACACTAGTGCATGGTGATCTTGTTGAATAGGACCTCTGAGGGAGGATAAATTCTTGAGCCCGAACAAGGAAGAATTAGACCTCGGTGGATCGTTGTTTCTTAACCTTAGTCCCTTAAATAGGATCACGTGGGATTGGTAACTATTGCTTTGACTTATCATGGGTAGCGAATCGGAGAGAGATTCAATCGTTTTTATCTTGGGCAATATTATTGGTCACATGTGATTGCTAAGATTTATCTGAAGAATGGAGTGTGCAATCGCTTGCTTGATTTGCCCCTTGGGAGGTTCATAAGTTTTATCATACCAAATCTTGCAAGTGGAATTTGTTTTAGGTATGGATAATAATGTTGAACCGTTCCTCGACCAAGGACAAAAGATATTAATTAATGAAAAGCTATTTCGGTGGCTTGAATTAATTAATGGGCTAGATAATCTTAAACCGCGGGAAATAATGGCCAAGGGAGCCATATTGGTTGTAATATGGGTTAAGATGGATAGTCTTGATATTAATTATGTAGTGGGATTAATTAATATTTATGGGCTTGAATTATATTGTGGCTCAATATTAGATATTCAAGATCCATTAGAAGGTCGATCTTAATTCTCCTAAAAGGCCCCCCGGTAGCCCAACATATAGTCCATAAGCGAAAAAGGTGATTAAAATAAAATAAATATTGTTGCTTATATTTTTCCTCCATTATTTTTAGAAAATTATGAATAAAAGAGGGGAGAAAGATTTTCTTTGAATTTTGTTATGGAATGAAGATATGTATTCTTGGAATACAAGATTATCTCATTAAATTCAAAGAAATCTCCCCCTTGGTTATTCATGGTGAGATTTTTTAGAAATTTTTTAATATTATGGGCAAAAAGATTTTCTTGATTTTCTTGAAAAAGATATTATGGAAGATATGTATTTCTTGAAATACAAGAATATCTCATAAATTCAAGAAGATCCAAATCTTGGATTCTTGCAAGTAATTTTTACGAAAATTATGTCCATAATATAGGAGGTGGGATTTTTTGTGGAATATTTTAATTATGGGAAAAGAGAATATATGGGATATATTCAAGATTTCTTGGTGACCAAGAAAAGTCTTATCCCATTGAAAATTCACTAAAATTTAGTTCACCCTCCCTCACATAAATAGGGGATGATTAGTTCATTCAATTACAATTCCGTGTCTTTGAAAATATTAGCAAATCCACATAAGTGGTGCACAAAGTTTATTTTTTTTTTTTCTTTTGTTAATTGTTCATGAGTATCCTTCCACGGATTGTCGAGCAAGGGCTAAGGAATACTTGGGAGATCCTTTTGGTTAGTCGTCAATCCAAAATCCTTTGCCCGTCAAGAGGAATGCGTTAGCGTAAACCAGTAGATTCGCATCATGCCAGGTTTTTTCGTGGTTTTTATATGCATGATATTTGTTGCAATTATTATTTGAATTAATATAGGATTAATTCATGCTAGTAATAATTAATGAATTAAATTGTATTTAAATATTCACCCCGAATAGATGCATGCCCGAATCATTCCCAACAGTCCCGTTCTCGACTAGGCACCATGGTCACTCTGCGGAACCTACCGGAGAAAAAAATAACCCGCGGCGGACCATAGGCGCTTCTAATGGGGCTTCCGGATCGAGGGTCCATATAGCAAAATAAAATTCCTACATGGCCTCAAATGGGTGGCAAGCGAGACCAAGTGCGGTTTGTTCTGGCAACATTGGCGACCGGAGGCTCATATGTAGTTCACCTTACTACCACCTTTTTAATTGGATACTTCGGCCGGCTCGCCCGGGGTGTTCCTAAGCCATTTCTTGGCAATGGCTCCCGACCTAGCGACCCGAGCGACACCTCATGATCCTGATAAAGCGAAAAAAATGAGTGACGGATCGATCTACGTTGAAAGAATCGACAAACTCGTTCTTGAAAATCCCTTAAGGGATGAAATAAAGCGCTTAGAAGTGCGTTAATGACGCCGAAGGGAACCAAATTATGGCGTAACATGTTGTAGTATCGGAAGCTATTATCATGGCTTCCCGAAAGCGAAATTTGCTTGACACGATTCATGCCGGAACTATTGGGTCAAACTCTCTAAGACAAAAATCATGAACGAAGAAGAGTTCCAAGAAATTAGGGGGGTCACCACAAGGCACCCCGAGCAACTAAGCCATTCGAATGCTATTAGGTGATGATGGAAGTTTGGGCATTACACCTGAGTAAATATACCATGATTAGAGGGCGAAGCTGCTTTACATCTATCTCGCTTGATCAAGGACAAATGTGAGAACGATAAGTTACTGCCCGATACCACGCCTGTAGTCCTTTACCTTTAAGCGAGTGTAAGGACTTCTTGAAAGCACTCTGGAAATTTGTATGAGGATGGTTTCTTTGAACCCCGAGTTTATCAAGTGGTCTCAAGGGAATAACGAGCTGAAAGCAGAGATCGCTTGCCGACGGGAAATCGTCTAAACCCAAAGCGAACAAGCCAAAAAGAAACCCCCCGGGGGCTAAATGGCGAAGACCAATCCCGTCCATGCAGGGTGTGGGAGAGGTGTCGCGTCATATATACCATCTCTCTTGGGGGCACTAGGAGGTCTTTCTTGACCTCCTCATCAAAAGCAGCGCATGAAGGTCAAAATGAGAGAAATGGGAAATGCGGGAAGATGGTATTGCGATTTTCCTTTGTGGCGAAAAGACTAACAAGAGTTAGGAGAAATATAAAGGCGGGGATTATCTACGAACATGGCTCATAATCAAAAGCGATATCATGGGGACCTCTTGTGTAATGGGTGCTAGTGGATGGAGGGAATTTTGCAACATCCTCTTCAAAGAAGACCTTTGACCATTTCGGGGACTTTGATGCTTACATCACCCGGTGTGACCCACATCGTAAAGGCCGGGGATGTAGCGGTGAAACCATTTGGCGTGATCCGTCTGGTACATCGTCGCTAGTGTCTACTAGATGATAAGGTTAGGCACACCTAGACTCTTAGATTTCCTTATGTCGACCTCTCGAGTTCCTTGGGTTTCACCAAGGGAGGCCTTTTACGTATGAGTTAGAAGTGTGTCCTCGACTTTTTTAATTTTAAAATTCTCCATAAAATGGAATTTGACAAACCTTTATTAAAAGCGACCGGAGGTGGATCTCGAAGGTTGTTTGGTTTATTCTTCATCTTGTTTCAATTGGCATTAATATCTAGTAAATAAATACTTGTAATAGATCGTTAAATACAATGTAATGAATTGAATCTTGAAAAGACAAACAAGAAGAGAAACCCTGGCGACCTCGATCGAGAATGGGTCACGAACACGAAGTTTTTTTTGCTCGAAATTAAAATCGTGATCCCGTCAAAATGGTCCAAAGAAACCATCCGGAGGAAGAACTTCGAAAAGTCAAAGTAGATCGGCAGACAGTTGGAGGTCATTATAGGCTCAAGATACGGCGACTGACGGGAAGTCATCTCTCAAAAATAACTTGGGCGTGTTTGCGTGAGGTCACGAGGGATATGGTTGGCATCGACCAAATCGCATGTCATCGATTACATATCGATCCTTTCGAGCCGATAGCGAGAAAAGGCAAAATTTTGCCCACGAGAAATATGTGGAACTTCTTTGAAGAAAGAAAAGTTGTTGAACAATGACACGATTACTTAGGCCCGACCCCCGCGATAATTCGACCCAATCTTGGTCTTAGTGAAAAATCGAATGGTACTGGCGACTTTGTACCGACTTCACCAACCTCAGCGAGGTATGCCCAAACAACTTATTTCTGCCACGCATCGACCACTTGATATAGACAACACCTGTGAGTCGCGAGATGATGTCATTCATGGATGTCTTTGTAAGCGGTATCATCGGATATGTGTCGCGAACGGATCGACATCATACTTCATTCTGACCCGAGAGAATAACCTCTCTTCTTTGGAAAGAATGCCTTTTAAACGAAGAATCTTGAGGCTATCGGAGGTTAGTTAACCATATGTTTTCGCGAATCAAATGATAAATGTGTAGAGTTTATATGGACGACATAGTAGTCGAAAGTTTGAAAAAAGAAGGATCCGCTCGCCCATGTACCCAAGCTTTTGAAATCTGAGGAAGTTCAACATGAGGCTCAACCCCCAAAATTTTTTGGGGTGGATTAGAAAGTTCTGGGACATGCAATTGACAAGCCCGAGGGGATAAAGCCCGAATCGATAAAACTTAAGGTTATTTGTCCCCGGACATGGGGCGAAATGTGAAGGAGGTTGAAACTCACATGTTGCCTAGGCTGCTCTGAGCAGTTTTATCTACTCCGAGCAGAGGATAAATACAAACTCTTTGATGACACAATTCGAAAGAAGTTGGGGTGGTGGACTCCGGCGAGGCTTTTAGCCAAGATCCAAAGCTTACGGCGAGGCGTGAGCATCTTATAAAAACTGTTCTGGGGAAAAAAATTGTTCTTATATCTGGCGGCTTTGAAAACGCATTAAACACGATACTTATCAAACTGAGGAAGGTGATTCATTTCCAATTTACTTCTTTAGTCGGATGTTGAATGGCTTAGAACAGCGGTATCCACTTCTAAAAAGATTGGCACTCCTTTCTGTCATGAGCGTCAGAAAATTGAGGTCGTATTTCGCCGACCATCGATTGAAAGTCCTCATACTCCCTTTCCTCTGGAATGTACTCCACCGGCTTTGATAAAAGACTAGATGCCTCAAATGGGCCCATTGGTTAGACATCTGAAGTGTAACTCGCCTTGCGCCTTGATAATCAAAACATAGCGTTGGCAGGCTTCATGGTCGAAGCCGACCTTCGTCGAAGCGGCTGCTTGTCGACCCGCCATAGAAGTGTTTGTAGATGACTTAGTGACCTCTCACAAATCCCAGTGCGAGGGGTAGTCCGGAGTTAGTCGGAGGAGGCACTTCTTTTAGAATGCCCCTAACACTTGATTTTCCAGCGATAAACCAGCGAGGCGAATCACAGGTGCTCATCGTGGCACGGAGATGTCATGACAATGGGCGTCAAAGAGACTTGGTACGGACTCTCAACTTCGTAGCTTATCAAGTCTCGGGAGAATATGAAGCTCGAGATGAGAGGAATGATGACTAACCAAGAAGTCGTGAAGAAATTATATCGAGAAATTAGAGCAAGTGTATGTGGCCCGATCGTGAGATCTGGTTCACAAGCCGATGCTTTAGCATTACTTGACCGGAGGGGCAGCGAGATGAAGGATGTCACCATCACAAGACTCTCCCCTCAAATTATTTACCTGTTGCCCGCGTCCTAGATACCCCACCAATAGAAAGTGGATGACACCATCGCCAATGCTTGAAAAAGTGGCGATCTGCCTTACAAGTAAAGTCGATGATTAATTACAATTTGAGAACCGCAAGATATACTCTCATCCATGATGAGCTATATAAAGAGGCTTCATCCTGCGGCTTCTCCGGATGTATCACACGAGCAAGGGCAAAGCCATCACAGGGGAGATACGCGAAGGTGTGTGTTGAAACTGCGTTGAGGGACAATCGTTGGCTCCAAAAATACTGAGCAGGGGCTACTTTTGGCGGGCTTTAGGCGGATGCCATCATATTCGCCGAAGATGTCCACGATGTCAAATTTTGCACCAACAATAAAGTCGATCCAAAAAAGCTTATCGGCATCCTCGATCCATGGCCGAAGTGATGGATGGGCTATCATTGGGCCCCTCCCAGCGGCTCGGGCTCGTCAAGTATGCACAGTCGCTTTGTGGATTACTTCACAAAATGGACCGAAAGCGGAAACTCACGGCAACCATGAACCAAGATCATGTCATCATATTCATATGGCGAAGCGTCATCACAGATTCCGACTGCCCACTATCATATCGATAACGGGATGGGTTGATGGACTCAAAATTGACGTTTTTTTTTCGGTGGAAAATCCACAAAGCTCTTTTCACTCTGTATACCCCCAATCAAGCAGACGGTCGAACATTAACAAGATTATCAAGCACACCTTGAAGAGAAGTTTGAGGAGAAAAAGAAAAAATGGGCGAGAGCCTATAGGATGTCTTTATGTACATCTGGGATGAAACTGCAAAATTCAAGGGGGAGACTCATACTCACAGCTTCGGAGCAAAGTGATCTTAACCCTTAGGGATCAACTTCCCCGAGCCTCGGGGCGTCCAAGTCATGATCGACCATAGCACGAATACTCTGCGCCATAAATCTAGATCTGGCGAAGAAAAAAAAAAGAGAGGCGATATGAGAAATGAGATCTGACAACAATCGAATCTACAATTCTAAATCGACTTCAAAAATTCAAAAAAGAAGGAGACATGGTATTAAAAAAAAGTGCTTGGTGTGCAAAGGACTTTTAGCCCGAATTAGGAAGTCGTTCAAGGTATCGAGAATCTGCCAAATGGAACTCTGAGCTCGAAATTCGAGATGGCCAAAGGCTCAATACCCATGGAATGTGGCTACTTAAATAAAGTATTATCAATAAGTCGAAAGTCGCATCTTTGTACTAATTTAACCAGTCAAATAAAATGTTATCTTTTCTTTTCAAAATTCTATGTGTTCAAAGCGAAGGGGGAAATCGCGTTGAATAAACATCGTATCTCCGAAATCGACTTTCGACATCTTTGGCGGCGAGATCGCCGCCCTAAGTGGTCGATCCTCACGGACTTAATAAAGGCCCCACTAAGCAAAGTTCATTAATAAGCCACATTGAATAAAATGGCAAACAAGTTCAATTATATGATGACAATAAGGCGATAAAACGAAAGCGATTTTAAAATCGCGTAAGAAAATCAAATCGGCCTGATAAAAGGAAGGAAAAAAAGCGATTTCATTAATAATGAAAAAGGCAAAAGCTGGTACATGAAGCTTAGAATCTGGAGATTACATCCAAAAGAAAGGCTAAAAGCCAGCAATAAAGCAAAATTACACCAAGTTACAAATCATATGCACTACCCGTATTTTGTTTTTAACAAACTCTCGCCGCGACTTGGATAACCCAGGCTTCAAAAAAGATACCGAGTCCGCTGCAACTTCAACAACAACACAGCGTCATCGCCAAGGAATATCGTCTCCATTCTTTGATCAAAAGTATTGTTGGGGATGAGGTTCATGTTAATTGAATAACCTTTGACATGTAAACTGCCAGGCATTCTTGTCTCATTAGTCTTGAAGTTTGGTAAACCTTCTTTAGAGGCGAAATGACCTCTTCTCCCGTTGGGCCGCTTTCGACCTCCATGTGACCTCTGGCTAAGGCAGAACCATCGATCGGCCGTGGGTTGAGGCGGACGGGGTAAATGGGAGAATTGGTAGCCGTTGGAATAAATTTGAGAAAGATTGAAGGATTTACACGAGTACTCTCATTGAAACTCTCGAAAAAACCTTGAATGTTACGAGAAAAATGAAAAAGTGAAGAAGGGTTTATGCCGTGAAACCCTCATTTATTATAAGAAGTGGAGGCCAAAATGTAATTAAGCCAAACCTCGAATTAAAATGTCTCGACCAAAGAAATATCCGGGAATCACCGTGGTTCTCCTTTGCGACTTCCCATTGGAACAATTGGCGGCCCCGCGTCATCAATCTGTCGGCCGGTCCGTCAATTCACAAAATTGAGGAGATCATCCTGTTGATTCATATAATCAAGGTGATTTTTTGCACCTTGAGGATGACGACACGCCCCGGAGCGGAGTCCACTGGGTAGAGATCATTGGTCGGAAGAATAATAATCAAGTCGAGGCCCGTAAGTGAAACTTAAGACCTCGAAACTTGAGGGCGGTGTTTTGACATGGATAAACCCGGAGCCTATGGACAAGTAGTGAAGGTTGTCCAGTAAGCGTGGCGACGGATAAACGGCTTGAAGGCAGACCGAAGGCAAAGTCCAAAGATCATATGTCCTCGGTCGGATGATCAAAAGATCGAGATAGTCACCGCTCTACCATGCGTAGTCGACTTACTCGAAAGTCGTAAGACTGACAGTCGCGATCGTGACGATGAAAGCGACAGAAAGAAAGAACTCCATGGCCGGGATAATTAATCATGATTCTTACGATTAAGAGCGGCGAAACCGCCAAGATCTGCCCTTGAAGTTCGATCGCCAAATGGTGGCGCGCATTAACTTCTGACGACCATTGGCACAGCGAGGTGGAATTCTCGGCCGGTGAGGATTGAAGCATCATTTATTGCTTTTAAATGTAATTTTCCATATGGTAAATCTTTTATAAATAGGCCTGCGGCCTCCTTAGAAAAAAGTTGGCATATCTTAGTGTTCTAGGCATAAATCATAGTGTCTCCGGCTTGGTGCCCCAGACGTATAGTCTTATTCATGAAGCATTTGGGTCACCAAATTTTATCTCTTTTCTTGTTTTGATAAATGGAATTTGCTATTCTATCCTTTGTTTATTGTTTGTTTGTTGGAATTGTGAAATGGGCACAACAATCTCTCAAATCTTGTATTTAGATATGTAAATTTTTATAATTTTTTACATTATAAATATCGCGATTTTAAAGTGTAAATGAAATAGAGTTTCCCAACAAAAGGTGCAAAACATAATAAAGTATTATAAATACATCAAATAAAAATTGGAGATGAATGTATGCATATCTTCAATTTTAAAAATATCATCAATCTCTTATAAGGATTGACCAATTTTTTAAAAAATAGGAAATGGGGCTTATAAGGGGTAGTTATGTATTTGTAAAGGGAAGGTGAAAAAGTAATGACATTAAAAACTTGGCCACTTACCCTTTAGCACCTCTTAATAATGTAAAAAAAGGGTGCACTATCATTTCTCTATCTTTAAACATGGACCTAAGATAATAACAATTCTTTATCGGTCTATTCATCTATCGGTTATTAATGGGGGTTTCCAGTGTCTTTATGCGTGGTTTGGGACCATGAAAAATAGTTGTTCTTTCTTTTATTTTTTATAAGATTTTAGATCAAGGATTATCTGCCTTGATCAGTATGATAATTATATTATCTGTTAAGTCCATCGCCTTTTTTTTTTGAATCATCGACCCTTGATATCTCTCCTTAGTTGAGAGTCTTTGATTCCTCTCCCAAGTTGAGTGTCTTTTTTTTTATTTATCTGGGTTGGGAAGCTTTGATTATGTTTTTCATTGTGTTGCATTGTGAAGATAATTTTTTGTTGTCAAATTGTTAACAAACATAAGCCTCTGAAATCGTCGGAAAATGAGTATTGATTGCAGGTGTGGTGGGTGGATCGACCGGAAAGGCAATCGATAGTAGAAAGAAGATCTGCAAATTGAATATATGATGAAGATAGGCATAAAGTATCTTAAAGCGATTAATAGTATAGCGTAATTTGCCTTCTTTCATAGAAAAGCCAATGATTTGTCTCATCGTTATGTTTAGGACATTTATTTCGTTCTCAATCAACATTATTGGGTCGGAAAGCTCCATTATATGAATGAGCTTTTTCGATATTTATTGTTTATGCATTTGAACTTTAAGTGTTGTTTTTGTTTCGAAAAAAAAAATGCACTAATTGCAATAAAACACTTGCAATGACCCCCAACAGTAATCCACTCAATTAATTATTACATTCATTTTGATCAAACAGCTGTTATCTATAATTATTTCCTTCAATTATTTCACCATTACTCATCAAATGAATTATAATCGAATTCATTTCACATTTGATACCGGAGATCTATACATACCAACATATATATCCAATCTTGATATACCAATACAACGGGTCAGTTCCACCTTCACCTCAGATCTCATCTCACCCTCTCGCTCTCACCGCACATACATACAATCTTACATTAGTATCCTATTATACTCCTATTCGCTTTTACTAAGCTCACTGATCCACATTTACTGAGCATTATGTACTGAATTAGGTTACCTAATTGATAAGCAAGAGGATTGATCCGGAATCGTGTATCGAGATACAGTGATTTCAGATTTATTATGGAGCGGTCGTGATGGCTGTGGCGGTCGGGGGTGGTCGGGTCGGATCAGGAAGGCGGATCCGTGATTCGAAGCTTCTTCAGCTACCGGATCTTCGTTTCCGCCATGTTCACGCTTCTCTTCCTCCGCTTCTCTCTCCAATCACCTTCCTTCTCACCCACCTCACAATGATACTGTAACACCTCAATTTCTGTTCTCACTGGTGTGAGCTTTGTGTGCATTCGCCTTAAATTGTGATTTGAAGATTGCTGTAGTGTCTGTGACAATTAGCATGTATAAAATAATCAAATCTGTTGTTCCTTTTGACAATTAATGGAGTTTAGGGCTCTGCATTTTTGGATGCAGCTAGATGTGATCCTTTTTTTAATATTATGTTAATCTGTATCTGTGAATATATGTTGAATACAAACTCATATCATGTGAATGGATAATAGCTGGAAATGAACATTGAGCAGGGTTATCGATGCCACAGGACATCCACAGCAGCGAAGTTTTCTAGCATGGCAGTCGGATCCAGTAAAGACTAGGCTAGATTTGATATATAAACGGAAAGCTAAAATCACATTGCGTTAGTAAATGCGTATGCTACCTACGCCAGGAAACTCAAGCTTGAGGTATCTAAGCAGCTTAAGACGTTTGACGATCTGGCTCAAAATTTCTTGGATCTTCAGAAGTGAAACAGACCTATCGCACTGCACTGTTCCCGAATCTAATGGGCGTTGGATGAGGATATCTTGAGCAATTTGAAGGAAGTCAAGATAAGTTAAGATTGCTAGGTTAATGATTGCAGAGAACAAGGAATCATATGACAATCAGTTGAAAATTCAGAAATTGAAGGATACAATTTTTGCTGTCAATGAGTTGCTTGTGAAAGCCAAGAGGAATAAAGGTGTTTGGCAACGCGATTGCTGCTAAATCAACTCCCAAAGTCTACATTGTCTTCTGCGATCTTGATTATTGGAGGAAAATTGCACATCCTAAAAAGTATGTGGATAGTGAGCCCAAAGCCTGAGTTTGAGGACCCCACTTTGTACCATTATGCTCTATTTTCCAGACAATGTGATCGCCCAATCTCTGTGGCGGTAAACTTCGGTTATTAAGAATGCAGAGGAGCCATGGAAACATGTTTTCCACATTGTTACTGATAGGATGAATTTTGCTGCTACAAAGGTTTGGTTTAAGATGAGGCCATTGCAAGGTGGGGGCTCACATTGGGGATCAGGTAGTGGATAGTTTCAAATTCTTAGATTCTTCTCCGGTGCTGCAAAAAATAAAACTTGAGGAAGTTTTACTTTGAGACGGGGCAGGGAATATCACTACAGATGTGAAAACATCAAGTTTAGGAACCCCAAATATATATCAATGCTCAATCATCTTAGGTTCTACTTGCCTGAACTGTATCAAAAAGCTGCACAAGATTCTATTTCTGGATGATGATGTTGTAGTTCAGAAAGACTTGACTGCCTTGTGGAAAAATGGAATCTGGATGGAAAAGGTTAATGGTGCAGTTAATATTTGCTTTGGATCGTTTAAATGCGTCTCTCTGAATATTTAAACTTTTCTAATCCTCTCATCAGGAGAAGTTCAATCGTAGGAGCTGTGCATGGGCTTCCGGCATGAATGTTTTTGACCTTGATGCTTGGCGACAAGAAAAATTGACCGAACAATATCATTATTGGCAGAATCTGGTAAGCTTTATGCTTTAGCAATTACTTATCTCTGTATCTTTGGATAAAATTTTTTGCATGTTTGCCTGCCTTTGCATTTAGAAACAAACTGGTATCAACTTTGACTCTTATAGTTTAAGTTTCCAAATTATACATATGTGTTCTCTAGCAATTATGTACGATGAATTGTACTTGTGGTCAGTTGTAACCTACTTTAACATTTTTTTTGTACAAAATGATATGTGGGTTTGGATAAACTAAAAGGATGAAAATCAAAGTAGGATACCAATCTTACTAAACTATTAGTTTACCGTTTCATTTGCATAAAATCATCCATTACTCTATATTGTAAAAGTAATGTTGCTAAA
Source organism: Stenogyne calaminthoides (assembly GCA_037126765.1). Classification (NCBI taxonomy): domain Eukaryota; kingdom Viridiplantae; phylum Streptophyta; class Magnoliopsida; order Lamiales; family Lamiaceae; genus Stenogyne; species Stenogyne calaminthoides. The sequence continues at coordinate 29,533,767 of JBBCBC010000028.1, read as the reverse complement.
GTGATAAAAAATGAATGTTGGATGGCAATTTATTGAAGCACACAAATGTGTGATAACCAAATTTTAGTTATAAAATGATACTAATTAAAGTAGAGTACCAACTTGTTTACAAAAATGCAAAGGTAGATGACCACTAAGGCACTAATATAAGCCTAACTATTCTGATTGCCAATAAAATCATCAGTACTCCCATAATATAAAAAGTAATTTATGTAAAATGATAAGATCAAAGGTTGGGTACAATTTATTTAATATAATTTTTATATCTTGTTTAATGGTTCTGCTTTTACGTGGGATCAAGTTCTATGATTCTTACGTCATATCTACATTATATAAGGTAAGGTTTTCTTACACAATACGTATTTATGAATGTCAGAATGAGGACCCGTACATTATAGGGTTGGGGCGCTTCCAGCTGGGCTCATTACTTTTACTCAACCCACAAAGCCTTTGGACAAAGTTAGCACGTTCTGGGGAGCTTGGTATCAATCCTAGTATCAGTATGGAGAAATTGAGAAGGCTGCTGTTATCCATTTCAGTGGAGACATGAAGCCATGGCTGGATATTGCCATGAATCATTACAAGCCTCTGGACAAAAGTATGTTGATAACGAAATGGAATTTGTGCAGATGTGCAATTTTTGGCATGTAAACAATCCAAAAGATGGAAAACTATCTGCTGAAGTAAAGCATGTTGAGCCTCCATTCTACACCATAAATTGTAAGTTATAGCTTTTTATAATGAAAGTTTTAAGTAACTTTTGCCTCCAAAATTTCTTTCAGTTCCTATTTTTTCTTTATGTGTTAATGTGGAGTGACATTAAACTATAACTTTCGTCTTTCAATACCCAAAAATGTATTCTTTGTAGAAGATAGGCATAATTATTCGCAAATAGAGAGAGCTTTCTATCATCCTCTCATAAGGTTCTGTACCCATTCTACCTTGGATTCTGATATCATGCAGCTAAGTATTAAGCATTCTATAACTGTGATGTTGATTCTTATTTTTCAACAACATGAAAAAAATAAGATTATCAAGTTGTTTGTATTACCTGTTCCAATGATGTTGCATCTCCTATAGCATAATAGTGATTCATATCATGTATAATAAATGCATGTGTTGGTGATATAAACGGATGAAAATATGAAATGAAATATAATTATATAATTAAATACTTCAGTTTTCTTGGCTGAGGAGGCTTAGTTGGATTATCAACACTCATTAATATGCTTGTTTATAAGTTCTCTGTTCTGGAATTTTTTCGAAAGCATAAACATGCATATTCATGTCCTTTCTGGTCAGTATATGACATATCATAAGACTTTAGTTTAATATTTGGTTAATTGTTGTTTAAATCACAACCTTATTGTTGTTTGAAATCTAATAATAATCTAAACTTGTGGCATTTAGCAAATAAAAAAAATCACTTTAAAATTATTTTGTAATTCGATATCGGGTATTTTTAACCTTTGTCCGAGCTGATGTAATACTAGTATATTACCTCAAATCATTAAATACTTATATATAAATAAAAATTATACTAATCCATAAGCTTTTCCGGCAGTGGGCAAACTGCCCCGATGTTCAAATGCAAAAATAAATAAATTAATATGTTTTTTATTTGCTAACAAGGTTAGATTAGACCGCTTTCTAATACAAAAGGTCGTGATTTCAACAACAATTAACGCTCATATTTTAATATTGTAGAAAACTGATTAACCAACAATTCACATCCAAATGTCTTACCTCATTAATTCCTGTGTCCCGATTTCTTATCGCTTTCTGTTTGCATTTGACTGGATGTGTGTTTGCCAGGTTCTTCCATGCCTTCCATAGTTGATTGATTATATCTCGCTGGGGTTTTGAAAATGCTACCTTTTTTTATATATAATAAATTCCTTTTTAAACAGTGTTTAGTTCAGTAATAGGTTGGTTTACAGGGTTCCTGGTCTAACATAAGATTGATGACAATAACTTTCGTATAAGGCGGTCTACGTCATGGACAATCGAATTCAACACCCACCCTAAAAAGTGTTAAAGTTTTGATCCTAAAATTACCTGCGTCTCATCTTGAAGCGGTCTCCATAAAAGTGTGCCTCAAAATTGATCTCTATTCTAGTGTTTGCTAACTGGGTCATGGAATATCAACAGTGTAATCAACGTTTTCTTAGAAAGGAGTTTGGGGAAGTGCAAATCATGGTTTTATAAGGAGATAGGTTGTGTTTGCAGACTCTACTGATAGCTTCTAGAATAACTTTTTTTTTTCAAAGTTTGAGCAGCTTTTGCAAAAAAAAAAAAAAAAATAATCTACTACTCTAATTTGTAAAGGATTTGCAAACACAACTTTCCTACAACCTGTAGTAATCAACGGGATCTAGTATATCAAGTGAAGACTCTTGGTTTATAAAAGAATTATTAGGCATTTTAGACTGTGTTTGCAATTCTCTGATTTTCAAAATCTTTTTATTTTTCTTTTAAAAGCTGTGAGCAGATTTTAGAAAAAAAAAAAAAGTGATTTTATAAAAGTAGGGTGCAAGCACCACTTTAATAACCAAGGATTTTGAAAATCTACCAAGATCTATATAGTATAGATGTGAAGAAGAATCAGACCTCGTAGTGCTGTTTCTATGGAATGATAATATAACATTATAACTTTTCCAACAGAAAACTGAAATACTGTGTGGGAATTAGGTCTTCAGACTTACAGTCATAATGATATAGGCTGAACGACTTTTCTAAATTCATTCCTGTGGGAAAGTGATGTCTTTCCATTGGATTGATCTAGATACTACGTGATATTCAATCGGTTAAGATCTGTGTGGAAGTGTTTCTCCTTTTTTACTGTGAAATCTGACTTTATGTAAGCTGAAATCATTAGCATATTGTATCTGAAAAAAATAATTGCGACTGAGTATTGATCCTTCAAGCATTTTATAGTTGTGGGTTATTATTCGAAGACTATATTCTTAAAATGTTTTTATCAGATGGAAGAAAGTGTAAATAAATAAAGGATATATAACTCAGTAATAGTAGTTAAAAGAGATTCTCCAAATTGGGTGGTTTGTTTTGCTCCCGTTCAAGACACTGCCCTTAAATGCTCTAATATGTTTGTATGTACAATGGAATAAAAGCATGTTGTATAACACAATAAAGCACCTTGTCACTGTCATGTAGCATAGCATCGACAAATTAGAATTGGTGAACTAGCATCTCTAATGATGGCTGAAATGGAAGTATTTGAGGGTTTAATATTTACAGATATGGCACTGTTCAAAATTTTGTTTTTTGATAAATATTGTACTATTTCTGAACTTGCTGATGGGTTGGTTAGCATATGGTATTGCTCAATGTTTTTTATAACTGAGCTATTGTTTCAACTAATTGGCAGATTCAGAAATTTTAAACATAAAGGTCATACTAAAAGGAAAAAATTAAAAAATAATACAACTTTAAATATAACACAAGTCCTAAAATATGGTGACATGTCTTAATGAAATCATACGAAGATACGATATCATTATAATTCGTTCATCCGGATATCGCTAAAAAATTATATAAGCGTGAGACGTTATTATATCGTACTCAATATTAAAATTACGAACCATACCCACAAATGATTTATTGTTTTTGCAGACGATAATATACTAATTAACAAGTATAATGTGATCCGGTAAAACA